>VTPC01004133.1:81795-197498 GCA_011009095.1 Ignelater luminosus
TTGACATTCACAAATGTGTGCGCTATAACCAGAATAAATTTAAGTAGGTATCAAAATATCCACTTACAGAAAATGTACAATAAACACTTTTTGGTTTATTATTTTCATCGCTCCGTTTTCTGTGCTGTGCAACTTGTTTTATGGCAATGTTTCCAGATAAATATGCATCCTGCAAGTCCTTGCTTGGCAGTTTATAAAATGCTTTAAATATTGCCACTCTGGTATCAGCTGTAACTCTGTCAAAACATTTCATTTTGCAGTTACATGCATTTTCTAGTTGTTTTTCTGGTACTACTTGTTTCAAAGTATTAACATATTCTTTGCCAGCAGTTTTGCGTTTCTTCCTCACATTTCTTTGCCGCTGCTTTTCTTTCCTCAACCGTTTCTTGCCTTTATCTTCCCTTAAAGTGAGGTTAGGTTCCTCAGTTTCACTACCTTCTGATGGTATATATTCAGGGTCTGTTTGAGAATCACTGCCAGCATAAGGATCCTCCTCTGATTCTGATAAAGAACTCATTGTGCACTATTTAATACCACAATAAATAGGTTAACAATAACACTACACTTCACATAAACACACTGTTGTAGTCACGTACACAGTACACAACTACCCACAATACTTTGCAAAAACTGGACATGACCAGTTCATGTCCACTTCTTGCACAGTACTTAGTAGGTAGACAACCAACATCGCACTCGTATATGATCTATGTTAGCGGCAGAAGTCTAGTTCTTGCTCAGAACGATGCAGTAACGATTCAAGAACATGTCCAAACAAACAACTCATTTCCGATAAAAAATGGACATGTCCACTTCTTGCATTGGCCCCTTCAATTGCAAGTTGCTCTTTTTCTCATAAGATCAGATCAGACTGTAAGTGGGGTGTATTTCCTCAACTTGTAGAATCGATTTAAATAAAGCTACAAATTTTTGTTCAAGAAGATTTTTTAAATTGCCATTAGAGCAAGATTTACATGAAAAAGTAAGTTTGAATTTAATATTTCATGCTACGGACGATATTTTATCAATTTTAATTGCTAATTTTTTTGTTTTCACTTTATATTTTCGCATGGTAAACATTGCTCACTTCTGATTAAAATTATTAATCATCTTTTATAAAATGACAATGAATCATCCGGAGTTTTTGTTTACCCCAGAAACAGTGATTTTACTGAACTTTTTGCCTGGAGCTATAATTTCAAAAGCAACAGCTTTTAAATTGACAATTAAAAAGTGTATGACGAAAATTGAGCCAATAAATTAACTATAAAACTAATTAGTGTCAGAGGTAAATAACTTTCGGGTAAAATAAATTTTCTCACAGATCGCCTCAATTGTCATTAAAATACTTCCTAATAAATAAACTTTAGACGCCAGTTTTTCTTTAAGGGTCCGAGTTTATTTTTCCGGAAATTTACTTTAGTATTTTTTTGATTTTTATTGTGTGAAAGAATGCTGGCGGTAATTTTTTCAGGAAATAAAAGCATGTGAAGTTCCTGAAATTGTGACAGAATGTTATTTGTCAGTCAAGAATTCATCGATTGCGCGGGTGTTGGGAGTTGTTTCAGCGGGAACCTATAGCACGTTAGCTTTAGATTTCGAAGTATTTGAGGAAAAACAAGTTTGTTTTCTACGCTATTCAGGGTGGAAGTTCGTTCGTTTGCACAACCTGAAGAGATGTGGAAGAACACGAACTTTTATTATTTATATTGATTTTAAAGACCTTCGCTTTTGTAAAAAGTGGCGAGAATTTCCATAACTTTTTGCTTTTTAAATTATCAACTTCTGTTCCATTATCTCATATTTTTTAAAAACGAAATGCGAACGTTACATTATAAATATCAAGGGAGAAGTTAATTTTAATTGTATCTTTTTTATCATTTTCGCTTGACATTAGTTAGTTTTGCACCCTCGTTTCCCGTATATCATTAGTTTTTTCCTTTTTTTTTTGTAAATGACTGGTCGTTAATTTGGTGCAGGAGGGAAGCTGTAATGTTCCCGGATACCCGAACTAACTCCTGACAGTGAGTTTGTTTCCGTTATAGCAATATATGCGGTTATCTGCTTCTTCCTGTTACTATGTTCATTAATACCATCCTAAAGCGAATGGGTTAGGAAAACGAGGCGAGAATTTAATCTCCCGTATTTGCACCTGTAGTGCTTTAGTTTAAGCAGTTGTTTTTGCTGAAGTTCCCTATTCTGAAAAGTTGTAAACGTGTTGGTTGGTACTGCATTTCCAGTATTAGGCGTATTTAAAAATTATAGTGACTGCTTAAAACAAAGGTATTGTTCGTCAAGTTCTTCAAATCTTGGAACTAACACAACCGTTTTCTGGACTTGGTATTTAATTAGGTGCTATTAATAGTTAGGATGAGAAACCAAAATGGTGTATGTATACGACTTACCTTGCGTGGTTGGATTCGCATTCATATAACTGCAAAGAGTACTAGAATCTTTACGAAATTTATTATAAAATATTGTAGGGGTCATTTAAAAACAGTGCCAAGGACATGTGCCCGGCATCAGTTTTATTTACGACGGTACAACGTGGATAATAATCTTACCCTTTAATGGTCGCATGGGATGTGGTACACCCCAGGCTGTGTTACTAATCGTACAATTTTGGTGTTTCTGAAAATAATGAAATTACTCGATATCCTATCGATGTATTGTTTCCATATTTACAAATAAGACAAAGGTATATGAAACAAGAAAAGCAATTGCCAAATGGCTTGAAATCGCCGAAAGATCTCGTTGTAATACATAAAAACATCTAATTTACTTATTATCTGTTCTGAAATGCAATGTAAATTCCGATTTCGGGAAAATTCATTTTGTTTTTGTTTTATGTTGCATGATTTTTAGTGGATTTATACAAAAACTAACATTTCCATGTCTAGATAATTCTAAACAACCGAGTAAATGTAGTGCTGTAGCGTTTAATACTCTATTCTCCACCTTACAGATGACAAAAAATGATTGAATGTTTTTTTTCCTAACAAGGCAAAAAATGCGTTAGGAAGCATTATATCCCACGCACACCCGTTAATGTAACATTTCTAGTCTCTCTCGTTCCAGGGTGAAATAAATTTGAGTGTCAAAGAATTGTCTAGAAAAACAAGATTTCTGTGAAAAAATATATTCCATACTTCCTATTCTGAGAACGAAAGCATCTAGAAAACTCTAGATACTTAAAAACTAGATATAGTGCATATACAGGGTCGCCGAAAAGTAAGAAAACACGATTATATCGTCGAAACGGTTTAACATACAAAGCTGTAACTTAGAACATACAAATTGGATATTATTTCGCATGTGTTCCAGTGATTATCATTTTTTGCTAATACATAGTCACCAAGCACCGTTGTCATTTTCATTTCTTTTTAAGTTTTCCAACAATATACGCTCTTTTGGATTTTCTCCAAAGTATTTTCTAAACATGATAGTTTTCGATATTGTGTTTGTTTATAATTTAGTTAGTGAAGTCATCTGCAAAATAATGCAGCAGTTTATATAAATCTATGTTTTAAAATGCACAGCTTTCTAGATTAGGATTGCATGCTTAAATACCTGCCACTGAGAATACCTAAAATCGGTTCTGCAGAAACAAGAGCATCATTTCAATAATAATGCATGAAGTTCCATTTAAATATTGCATAAATAGTTTTCAAGACATTAGAAAAGGAAATTACTAGAAAATGAGTTTTGGCCGTCTCCAGATATCTCAGAGCTTTGTTTACTCAATAACAGCACATCCAACGAAACGAATTCCTAAATTGATGGAATTACAAATTTTTTCCATCGGCGTGGCGTAACCCTGCGAAATAATATCCATTTTAATCTTTAATGTCGTGCTTCAACCACTTTGGAAATATGGACGTCTTTCTTTACTTTTCGGCAACCGTGTATGTGGTATTCACACAGAACTACCCCTACTATTCTATTAGAATCTACGACAGCGGAACGTATTATCTTTGTTTTTTTTTTTGTAAACCGTAAATAGCAACATTGCAGAACTCCACAAGTATGATCTCCCATCACTGACAATATAATGATGTATTAAGATAGTATCTAACGTATTCTAATTTTATTAGAGACTTGTTACTCTAGAAATTCGAATTTTCCAATTCACAAGACGCAAGACCAATTCCTGCATGCAGTAA
Organism: Ignelater luminosus; assembly: GCA_011009095.1. Taxonomy (NCBI): domain Eukaryota; kingdom Metazoa; phylum Arthropoda; class Insecta; order Coleoptera; family Elateridae; genus Ignelater; species Ignelater luminosus. Next base: position 85,959 of record VTPC01004133.1, read on the forward strand.
GGTGTTTGCAATAAATACCATTTTGAACTGGCCAAAACAATTGTAGCAAAACGCTATAGCTTTTTTGGTTATTTTCAGGAATATATTTGTTTTATGAAGGAAAAGTTTATAATAAATATATTTATATCTATGCGTTCTCATTTATTGCTTCTGCTCCTGTTTCATACTCAAAGCTTCCTACTAGAGCTGTCTGGTGAGTACCCTTGTGTTAATTATAATAGCTTGGATAAATAATGATGAGACAATTTGTCCATAACAACTCGTTAAAGGTGTGGTAAACTGGCATCTAAAACGAACCATCAAAGCTTAATACATTATGACAATTATGTGTTTTTGTTAAATTTTGTTAAATCACAAAGCAAGATTAAAGATTTCCTTCTGGCATGATTTTTGCACGATTAGAGATTTTCATCGCCCATAGTTTCGATTCCATACCAATTCATTCATTGCTTTATCTGTTGTGGTCAAAGACCGAGATATTGATATATTGTTGAAAATGACTGATCAAAGTCGTTGTTGATAATTAATTGCTCAAGAATGACAAGTTATAATTGGCAAATGTTGTTTTTTCAAGGAAAAGATTAAAGCTATGAAATTAACCGAGGAAAAATTTGTCATTGAGTAGCAAACTGGAGAAATTACAATATTAACCAATCTAGGACGAAATTTTACCAATTTTGACTCTTTGGCCATGAGATAGAGACACACTACTTTTCTAAGATTATCTAAAAATCTTTGCTTTCCTAAAGTGTTCTCAAGTGTGCTTTACCTACACCTTTAAGATGTTGCTTTAAGACGATATGATTTTGTTGGTTATAACCTTGATAAATCATTTTGTGAATATCAACTAATTTTTCTTTATGACGTATTGATACCGTCATTACTTTCTTTTCGTTTACCTAATGTTATTTATCATATTCACTATTTCCGGATTAATGGCCTAAAATGCTTTTGCTGTATACCTACATATATTTGAATGTTTTTAAAAGCTTTCATCATATTTGCTATTCATTTTCTTCAATACATTTGTTGCGATTGATTTTATGTATTTTGCAGTTTATTTAAGGCAAGTACCAAAAGTATCGCTATTGAAAAAGCTTTGCCTTCAAAAATTCCGTGATCATTAAATATTGGGCGATGATACATCGTCAGTTTTGTGAATCGAATATTTTGCAAAGCGAAATATGAAAATTTAGGTCTTTACTCTTATTTTCATTAGTTCCATGGTCATGTTTGATTCTACAATATCAGTTTTGCTCTGTTAGAGTGTATGCTTGATACTGTCTGGATCTATAACTTTTTTTTGTAGAATTTATAGATTTCATCGTACTTATAACACCAAGAAGGTGTTTGCAGTTGCTAGATTTACACAAAAACCAAAATTTCCTAGAAAATACGTAGATTAACTGACTTGGGACCAATACGTACAGATTTCAGAGCAATTTATCATCGAATCTGCTAACCCTTACTGATTAATATTTACAAGATAGCAAAGTTGGACGTTTGATTTGTTTTATCTGTCAAATATTAACACATACAGATTGAGACCATCGATTTACCTTGCAAATAAAAATTGTTCAATTTGCTAGTTAGAACACACTGGTATACATGTTGTCCCATTCTACATTTAATTATTAAAAAACATAATCTCTATGAAATTCAACGATCATTTATATTTTAACCTCTAGATTGCAAAATTAAAATTAGATTTTTTAAAACGTTTGTTCTAACCAAAACTGACATTAACCTTGTTTTTTTAAACAGCACTACTATATTCTTCTTGGTCCATTCTGTATTATGTGCAAAAGTATTAGGTACTGTCAGTATAGGAAGTTGAACGGAATCGAGTCTGTTTTTTGTTCTAATTCCATTGCAGTATTAGACCAATACTTTTTTCTGAATTGCACATACTATCAAATGACCTAAGAAAAAGGCAGTAGCTGTATTAAAGAGAACGAAATCATTTCTGGTTAGGCTGACTGGATATTGTAGAAAATGTTCCAATCTGGAGATTAAATTACACATAAAGAATTCATCGTGATATGTTTTATAAACTGTGTCCCAGAAAAAATTGCAACAAAATTGAAAATTATTTTTATACGAACAGAAGACAATTTTTATTTTTTACATAAGTATATACATGTCGGGTAGCATATTTGTTCATTTACAATGGTAAGAAACACTAATAGTCCTTTACAGAAAAAAAGCAATCACTTTCTTCTTGATACCGTTCATAAGACGACTTACAATACCTTTATACAGTTTATTGCTAACACTTCTCCACTTCTTAAATTTTAGTCTACTTTCTATCACTTTAGTGTTATCTTTTAATTTCCCTTTAATATCAGCCCAATATTGCTCTATAGGATGGAGCTTGAGGCAATTGGATGGATTGGTTTCTTTTGGTACAATATAACATCATTTTCGGCATACCACTCCAAAGCTCTTCTGCTATAATGTGCATGGCTAAATCTGCTTAAATATCCTGATTTATTGTTCCTGTAGTGACAAAAAGAGTCACTTTCGAGGTCACAGGAGCAATTAACTTCCAAACGAGGAACTTCTTTGGAAATTCGTTTGGTTCTCACTTCTCTCCATACATCATTTCGATGTTTTGCCACATAGTATTTTGGCCCAGGTAATTGTTGACAATCGGCTAATACGTAAATTTCACCATTCATGATTAAACAACCGTCCAAATTTTTAAGCATCTCCGCATAAAGTTTACGTGCACGCATTTTGCTTTTTTCTGCCGCTGTTCACTTCTGTCTGGCACTTTTGTAGCTCTAAATGTTTCTAAACCTTGTTCTTTTTTAATTCTATCGACAGTAGACTTCGTGGTATTACAGCGTTGATCCGTTTTCAGCACAGCAAGTGTAGGATGCCTTCGATATGCATTCACCGCATTTTTTATTAAATTTGCGTTACTTACACTAGCTTTCTGTCTACTTCCCTTTTTCTTTCAAAAGTTTTAGGTTTAGGTTCGGTTTAGGTCCTTAAGTTTTTAGGGGGTTTCTGTACCTCTTTCCTGAAAGCCCACGTTGAGAGGAGTAAAAAAGAGACTACTCCCACTCTGGACGGCCATGAAATAAAAAAGTTAAAAATTTAAAAAAAAAAATTTTTTCAGTGGAAAATTTCCATAAGAAAATTTTTTTTCTACATAAAGTGTCCATCTTATAGTTTTTCTGAAAGCCCACGACGAGGCGAGTAAAACAAGGCCGGTCTCAATTTTCTAAGTCAGAAAAATAAAAAAATTTTGAATTTTTTAAAAATGGAAATTCCTTATGAGATTTTCTAGGCAAGACAACTGAAAATGTTTGAAAATAGGTTAATGAATGTGAGGTTAGGTTAGGTAGACTGCTATAATAAAAAAAATTTTAGTTTAGTTTAGGTTAGGTTAGGTAGACGGTTATAGTAAAAAATTATTTTAAAAATTCTATAGGATGGACAACTATCTAGAAAAAATTTTCTTATCGAAATTTTCCATTGAAATTTTTTTTTTGAAAATTTATAACTTTTATTTCTTGACCGTCCAGACTGGGAGTGGTTTCTTTTTACTCCTCTCAACGTGGGCGGTCAGGAAAATTATAGAAACCCCCCAAAAACTTGAGGGCCTAAACCGAACATTTACCGTTAAAGTATTCTTAAAATTCAAAATTATATCCCTTACTCTTTTTCTGTTTCAGTTCTTTTGCAATAGCAGAATATGGAAATTTAGGATTTTGTTGGTATTTGTAACAACTTCCTTGCATGTATCTATCTCTTTCGATGGCATTTTGTAAGAATACTTTTGACAGAAAAAATTAATATTTGGTATAACGATAATCAAGACTACTGGATTTAAGCGCAGCGTAACGACCACATAATTCTATTTATTTAAGAAAAATTAATGTTAAAAGTTGTAAGTAACTCTTTTATGTGGGACACATTTTACTTAGTTTCCGAATAATTTTACAATCAGGTGATTCTTTTAAACTTTTATAACTGACTGAATTATCTAGACATATTTTACAGGTGTAATTGTGAAACATTCTTTTTATCTGTAATAACAGTTAACGTAGCCTTATCGTCCATTCAGCTAGCATGTTCGATTCTCTAATATTATTACCTTCGTTGAAACCTTACAATTTTTAAAGCTGGGGAAAGAAGGCGATTTGCACTGATTACATAACGAAATGATAAATAAGTAGAATTAACAGGACCGTTTAGTGATCCCTCATCAGACGCATATATTTACTTACGTAACTTACTCTTGTTCTGTTTGTGACATTAAACTGACATTTTCTCATTTCTGTGCTGGAACAAATTCAAGATATTTCTTGAATTTTAATATTGCTACCTTGTAAAATGTAAAGTTTTAAGTGGGGAATTTTAATGCGAATATGCATCTTTAAAATAAAAACAGACCTCAGAAAGAGGTAGACGTTTCAAAACGGAATTTGGATTCACCACCACAACTGCTGAATACTAAATAGCTCGACTTCAAGTTAAGAGAATATTTGTTGAAGACATCTTAATGCTTTGCGTTCAGAAATCCCGCAGAAAAGTTATACACTCATAAAGAAAGTTTCGAGATTTCAGATTAATAGACGAAGACGAGATGAATCTTGATGGAAGTATCTTTACTCAGATCGTTATGACTCACTAATCCAAATTAAGAACAGCTTATGTACTAACATAAAATACGCGATCGTGCAGTTTTAACAAACTTTTAGTTTTTATTTAAGTTGTTCATGAAAGCGTGTGATTCTTGATTAAATTAACTGATAAAACATATTTCCACATCAAAGGCAATAATATTGACAGGAAGCGTTGTGTAAAATTGGCAATGGAACTTTATTAACACCGTACATGTTTGACAAGTATCGACTATTGTATTTATTGAAAAATAGGTCGCAGACTATTTTGTAAAAGCTTTGATAGATAGATATTTGAAGTTCGAACTGTAGGGTTTAGTTTGCTTTTTTCCCTAATTTAAATAAATTTGACATGGATGTATAGTTCTGTAAATTAACGGCGGAATGTTTGGAATTGCGTGAAAAGTTTTGTAGAGAAATTTGAATAATATGTTAAGCTTTTGTGTTGTCCAATATTCATACTACTAGTTATTAACTAAGTTTTGACGTTTTAGTTATCAGACAATGAAGTAATAAGCTAAAAGCCAAACAAGCCGTTAATAAAGTTGTAATTACGAGCTAGAGCCTATGTATATGTAAACTAAAACGAATGGAATGCGCTTTATAGTTAGTTTATATTACACGGGATATTTGACGACTTTTGCGAATAAAGATCATTCGACAGATTTTGTTGTTGTTTCATTTGGAGTTTATCATAGTTATAACTTAATACCTTTTGTGTTTTACTTACTTGAGATACATTTTATTTTATAGCTTCGTATCTCCTCTTGTTTTAATTATTAATTACTGAACATCTTACCGATATGTAGTATGAATTAAATTTATGCCTTGTATTTTCACTGTTTTGATCTTTTGACTCTCATCATATGCAGATGCAAATTAAAAATTGAAAAAAAAAACGTAATTAAGTATATGACTAAACGAAATAAGTAGAGCGCGTTCTACTGAAACTGAGACGACACAGCCAACTAGGTATCTTTTTATTACCTTCACTGGCAGTGAGCTCTTTAGAATGATTTACAGCATTAAATTTTCAGTGTTCAGATTCAAAGATCGAAAGTGGTACCCATCTTGATCCTTTCGGATTAACTCTTACTAGCTGGCTCAATGGTGTGTAAAAGGTGAATATCAGTTTTAGTGGAGCACCCATTAACAGTTCAAATAAAGATAGAGACACCTAGAATAGGAGTTGTCTATCCCAGTTCGTTATGATCTGATTTATGATTGAATTAGGAAGGGACGCGAAACAGAAAACTTTGATAAATGATTACAGTGTATCTCACAGAAGACGAAACTTAGATCATGGAAGGTCGAACGTTTTGAATAAGGAAAGAAAGAGAATCTAGTTTGTGAGTTTGTAAGACACCTTGATATAGTTTTTCATTTGAAATCTACAACAAATTCTGAATTCAACTGATAGGTCCAAATTCGGGCAAACTCGATGTGTTTTACGATTATGATTACCTATAAAAAATAATAAAACCATAGATTTCTGTCTGAGAAAAGTAGGAAGACATGTTCTGACACGCCTCCACAAATGTAATGTTCTTGCTTGGTGACTGCTTTCGCCTTTTCGTGCTTACTTACACAGTTAAAGAAACGAAACTGACTTTAAGTATCAAGGTTGTCGATTGACGTGGTACAGGTAATGACAACGTCAAATTTCTTCAATCTGCTTACCATTTCCTAACACCATGCATGATATGTTTTTGAAGACAATGTAGATGTCCGTGGTTCTATTTAGCTCTCCCCTTGTACTGATTCGGTAACTGGAAGCGATTACAGTCGTAGATGAATTGACTTGTGACTTCATGCAAGTTGTCTATAAGCGCGACAGCAGAACTCGAAGTAATGTATTGACTTCTTGGTAATTTAGAAATTGAATTAAGCTTTCACTAATTTCAGCTTTTCGAAGTTAAATTGTTTATTCTATTGTAAACCAAGTAACATCACAACAGTCGTAACACCATACAGTAGCACGCCACGCCAGTACCTTCCCTATGGTTTGTACTAAGCGTTTTTCAATATCAGTCATTTATGTCAACATGTGCAAATAGTGCTAATATTTAATAAACATACTAAAAAATAAAAGTACATAGCTACATCATGTTGGAACCAATAGTATATGCCTTGAACGTGAATCACCAGAGTGGATAATTGAAGCGGTCATTGTTAAAAGGGGATATGTAACAAAAATCAAATTGTTGGTAAAGTTAAAAAAACTGCCTAACAAAAAGAAAAGGAAATTTTTTGTGACTTTAGTGATTGACAGTTTTCTCTTGACTTTTCTACAAATGTTTTACAGCAATTTGAAATTTTGCATATATCCTCTAAAACAAGATATTGCTTGCTATTGACAGCATGTGCATCGTTGTCGAAAAAGTGTCAGATTTTCTTTTTTGGGGGTTTTGTCTTCTTGTTACAATGCATGCTGTCAACTTGTGCTTTACACAAACCAATTGACAATGTTGTACTTGACGTCACGCCATGGTAACAAGTTTCTAAACATTTTTAATTGGCCATTTTCACAATTTGAGTGAAGAGGAGCAGTTTCACACGTGCCTAAGTAAGTACTGAGTGATCATTATAAATAAATCGTAACTTACCCGACCGATTGTTTGAAAACCAAACCATTACAAAAAGCTAGCAATGACGTTACGCGCACGGGGTCAAATGCAATACTTTGATAGAAAACGTCTTCATTATGCCAAGTTGTATCTGTAATATCTCATAGAATTTCTGAACATTTTGAATGACTTTTTGTATGTAGCCATATTGCACACATGGTCACTTGACCGAATTGGATAACAACAAAACATGTTCGTACCTTCTAGAGTTTGACTATCAGAGCTCAATTATTTTGATTAGAATTTGCTCTGAAGTTAGTTTCTTTTTTATAAGAGCTAATTTTGGCCCTCGAATGACCCCGTTGCAGGTGTATTCATGTTGTGTGATTCAGTTTGCGCTTTTGTAAAAAAAATTGGTTTTGGAATTGTATTGTACTTAAGATTTTGTATTAACCGGTATTTGATACATTACTGTGTGTCTCGTGCAAGACTGAACCTTACGAGGGTTCTCTCTCATTATCAAATCTAATAAAGACTTACATAAGTAATAGTGCATGTTCCACCTTCAGTGAAACACGTGGTATAAAGCTTTTTTCTTATTTCTAATTTCATTTGAAGTGTAAATACTTTCTGTGTACATAAGCACGTTGTATTCATTTCTGGCTTATATTAGATGTAGCTTTAAGAAAAAGCGGAAAGAAATCTGTGATATCTCGTTATCTGTTTTTACTGTAACGTTAAGTTTTATACTGATTTAATTTCTGTAGAAATTGTAGTGGGGTATCTCTTTAGTCTTTGCCAAAGAAATAAAATATTGCAGCGATACAGTAATACTTCTTCGTTCTTGCCGGCAATTATCTGACGACGGAGTTTAAAAAGTAGAAAGATCTTGATTAACGTGAACAAAAGAATAATTTCTTCTGCTGATTTGTAGCGGTAAAATTAGGTGATAGCGTTAAAAGCATTTGTGGTTGCGTTTGTAATTCCGTTCTCTTTCGTAAATTAAGTAATTTACTAATTCAGACATTGCATCGGTAATGTACTGATTTCATTAGTGTGCTTATCCTTTTATTTGTATGTTTTAAAGGATGTTTGAATTTGGCTATTTTGGTAGATAAAGTTTTCTACTTACTTGAGCAACGAGGCTTTTTATGTAAGGAACGTTATATGTATGTATTTTATTTTCCTATAAGTAGTTTAGTATAACTCTAAATACTAAGTTTTAGAAGTGAAAATTTGTATTTCAGAATTAAATTATCTCATTAGTGGTCATTATTAAATTTCTGTTGTATTTCAGCCAACGCTGATAACAACAAAGTGTGGAGGCGAGCAATACATTTGACTGATAGAAATCTGTTACAATTCGACCCCAGGGAAAAATTTATAATGACTCAAAAGATATAATGGTTGGGTTTTGTTATCGTTGTGATAAATTCAGCTAAATATTTACTGTTATTATTAACGTTTTTAATCAAGGAGCCCGTTACAGAAAACGCATACAATTATTTACTTTTACTTCTTAATTATAATTAAAATTAAGAAAATCTAGAATTAATTATTTTAAAAGCTCTTCTCTCTTACATTAGATATGTACATAAATACTGTATCTGTAAAAATGCAATATTTTCTCCAATTTGACAAATTTTTGAATAATAAATGTGTATGTAATAATAATTTTCCGATAAATTTATTACGAAAATCATTTTTCTCACCTCTCTCCAGTTGATATTCATTCCATCCTCTTTTGCTGTTTTTATTTAAATTTATAACCAGGGCTTTACGTTTCTTTCTGCAATGATAAATGTGGTAATAAAAATATATTGAGTTTAAGTTAGCTCTAAAAATGCAAAATAAACCATTTGAATTCCACTTCAAAATATTAACTATATAAAAACCCGAAATTACAGACAACATGTCGCTAATAATTCACTTGGTAAATAACGTACGCACTTTCATAAGAAAATTCACATCATTTTCACAAGTTTCTCATAGTTTTTCGGTCGTTTCGAGCTGAGTCGTGTAATATTTCATTCCGCCTTAAAATTTTCCTTGCATTTTGTGACACTAATGTACGGTGGTAGCGGTAGGCACAATTTTACGTCCGGAACTAAGAATCTTCTGATTGATTTGTGTGGTTCACCGAGGAAGTTACGTGTACCATATAAACGTGCCACACATTTTCATAGGTGAATTGACTGAAAGTAGAAATTTTAACGTGCAATCGAGTTCGTTAATTGCTGCGTTCGGGAAAATCGAAGCCCGGAATGTAATTGTGAAGCCAGGCGTATCATATTTTAAAGAAATTTTTGTTCCCAGCTCGGTTAATCTATTTTTATACCGTGCTGTGCATATTTAAGAAGTGGTTTTACTTTTATATGAAACTGAAGTCCTACTTTCAACGACGCTAAAAGGCCTGAAAACGTTTGAATTGTTTGTATCTTGTTTCAAATTTATGCGAGGAGATATTTTGCTATTTTCAGGTGAAATATTAAAAATGTACTCTAGAGAGACATTAGGCATATTTTTCATTCTGTAGCCTGTTGTCGGATTTATCCAAAAGTTTTAGGTTCATTTGTTTTAATCATTTTCTTTTCACGATTGGTTTTTGAACTTCTCTAATTAATCTTTTATAGAAATACCTTTAAGGATATTAAAAATATATTTGAAAATTAATTTGCTTTCATCATTAAGCACATTGTTCTCTTTGTATCCCTCATTAAGCAATAAATTTAATTCTTAGACAGAAACTTGTGGAGAATTTTCTTCATGCTTGATTAATTTCTAGTTAACTTGTTTTTGATTAAAAGTGTTTCTACATGTTTACAACGAAGGTCACATAGTTTTGTTTTGTGTACGGTACAGTTTCAACTTTGCTTGGTCCAGCTAGACATCTGCGGTAGGTTTATTCTAAACTTATGCACATTAGCGTTCTCCAACATATACCAACAATAATCACTTTAGCTTAAAGTGGTGCGTAACGAATAAATAATTCATGGACGCCTAAAATCCCTCCCTCCGTAAACTTATATTTACGCGCTAAACTTCATCTGCTGTCGAGTTGGATGCGGTAATTGGCGCCCGTAGGAAAACTTTGGAAAACTTTGAAATTGATTTTATTTTTCAATAAAAGTATGGTGATTTGGACGGATGCGATACCGTTGGGGACAAGAATGGTACTCGGGGGGCTCGCGCCTTTTGCTTTTCACCTCGAAGATAGGGAAGGAGCTCTCACGGACGCTTTAGTGTTTTTCATCCAAATATCTTTCTACCTGACCCGAATGCTGTATTTTATTTGATGTATGTATATGGAATGTATGTAAAAAAGAATATTCGATGGATCTATGTATTTGATGTTCTACTGTTGCGTTGCGCATAACAATACCGAAATATCTAAAATATCGACAGCCTTTATCCGTAAAGCCTGTATATTTACCCTTCAACGGATGCGATCGCACTTATCGATAAGAAATTTTCATATTTCATGTCGAAAAAATATGAACGCAAAATTTTTGCAAACATCTTAAAGTGTCTTATGACACCTGTTAATCAATTTGAAAAAAAAGTTTTCAGGAGAAATTTCTCTTTTAGAAATATGTGTTTATTCTATAAAGTTTTTCCAAAGGGCAATAGGTATGTCGAAATTTGAAATGTTCCTGTTTACTTACGAACTCATCTCGGACTAAATGTTAACTAATCGATTAAAGAAAGAAAAAGCGACTAATTATAAAATCAATTTAAAAATTTCAAACGAATGGAAACAATCGTAAATTTACAAAATTGTATAAAAGAGATTAAAATTAAGAGTAATTAATTGTGGGAGCTTCAATTTTCGCAGACTTATTTTCTGATAATGTCAATACCCCGAGGAACATCCATAGATTTTCATTATGCCAAAATAAATATTTACACTTTTGAAGTCTGATTAACTAATAGCTTTTTTAATTTCCTTCTAAAAAGGACAATGGACTTAAATTTTAATTTCTATAGTATAATTTATACGTTGATGAATCTTTTGGTAGACATCTTAATAGTAATGGAAAGAAACATATGCGACCGGATAAGGAGAAAGAGACCTAGCGTGTCAACAATTTACAAGTTTTCACACTTTCATTGAATTTTATGAAAACTCTGCAACTAACAAGCCAGATACATTCAAAAACTCAGTTTTATTATAAGAGATGATAAATTGCATTCACATGTTTTCAACGCTTCGACTTACGTGCTCATATGTATTTGCTTTTTTTTGCAGTTACTTATATGATTGTAATCTGTCAATTAAAGTTCGTAATTAGACGATCTATCTTGGTTATTACTGTAGAAAGTAAGTTTATAATAGAGATAATTGATATGACAAGTGATATCTAGCATCGATCGTGCTGCTTTATTTCTACTTGTCCGATTTATGTACATCTTGAAAGATCTCGCTACATTAAATTTTTTAAATCGTATTTTTAGATTGTAATAAAAATTTACAAATCCAATAAATTATTGTGTTTTTTCAAAATCAGCCGAATCAATTTTTGGAATTTAAGACGTGTGCGACGTAAAATTTTATTATGTGGTTGTTTGTATGCAGAATTGCACAAACTGACACATTCAAATTCGGCCATCATACAGTTCGGGCAATTTCGGGCAACCTTAATGAATTAGCGCCCGTCTTGAAATTGTTAATGTTATCTTTATATGTATAACAGCTTATTATTCCATTTTTTTTGTAATTTCTGCTGACGTGGAAATTCTGTAAATTGTACAATAGTCAAAGAATTAGTTAGCAGGTATTCTTAGCTAACCTCCATTAAAATGCTAAGGTAGTTTGCAAATGTCTTTTGGATGACAACACATCTCATAGTAAGCTGTTGTTCACTTTATCACGATGAAGAGGATTACGTGCCTACTACATCACAACATACTACAGGCAGTGCCGAGCACGAATTACCACTATCATATTGCTATTGCAGTGATAAATAGTAACTAATTGCCTACCCTACTATAGACTATCTCCATGTTTTGAAGAAGCCGCCCATTCCAGCATAATCTATCACCAAGATGGGAGTTAATGAAAGTAAGTATAAAATAAAATTTGAAAATAATTAATAGTCCCACTTTTACTAGATAGAGAGTTTTTCTTTGAAATTTTAGAAATACCAAAGAATGTTTTGGTAATGATGGGTGCCATAGGGTACCTTGTCTATGAACCACTTATAACTCTCTTTGTTGACACTGCTAGACAATTTAAAATATGCCTGTCTGTCATTAGTCTACCATACGAGGTCTGTTCAAAAAGTATCGCGAATTTTGTGTTTTTTCAAAAATTATTTATTTATTCATGAATATCTATTTTGTCCCCTTCAAAGTAATCTCCATCAGATATTATACACTTGTGCCAACGTTTTTTCCAATCCTCGAAGCACTTCAAAAAATCATTTTTTGTGATCTTGTTCAGCTCCTCCTTCGATGCCGTCTTTATCTTCTCAATCGTAGCGTAGCGTCGTCCTTTCATGGGCCTCTTCAGTTTCGGGAACAAGAAAAAGTCACAGGGGGCCAGGTCTGCGGCATCATTAGTGTGTTGTTTTTGGCCAAACATTCGCGCACAAGCAACGATGTGTGAGCAGGGGCGTTATCATGGTGCAAAGGCCAATTTTTGTTCTTCCACAAATCCGGGCGTTTCTGGCGGATTGCTTCGCGCAAATTGCGCATAACTTGCAGGTAATATTCCTTATTGACCGTTCTACCCTGTGGCAAGAACTCATGATGCACCACGCCCCTGCAATCGAAGAAAACTGTAAGCAAAACCTTCACATTAGACCGAACTTGGCGCGCTTTTTTCGGTCTTGGCTTCCATTGGGATGATTGAGCTTTGGTTTCCACGTCATAACCATAAACCTATGATTCGTCACCAGTTATGACCCTCTGGAGCAAATTTGGGTCGTCGCGGACAGAGTCCAACAGCTCCTTAGCAATGTTAATGCGATGCTGTTTTTGGTCGAAATTGAGCAATGTTGGTACGAATTTCGCGGCGACCCGTCTCATGCCCAAATCATTGGTAAAAATCGAATGGCACGAGCCAACCGATATGTTTAGGTTCTCAGCAACTTCTCTAACGGCGATTCGACGATTGGTCAATACTATTTTCTTCACTTCATCAATGTTTTCGTCTGTTGTTGACGTGCTCGGGCGTCCGGCACCCTCTTCGTCGTTCACATCTTCTCGGCCCTCTGAGAACATTTTGTACCAGCGATAAACTTTGCTTCGGTTCAAGGTAGCTTCACCATATGCCACAGTCAACATTCGGAATGCGTCCGTGCACTTAATTTTGTTTTTCACACAAAATTTGATACAGATTCTTTGATCCATTTTTTAGAATAGGCAAAAATCGAAGACGAGCCAAAACACGTCCAAGCAAAACAGCTGTCAAAAATTAACTGAACATTCAAAATGGCCGAACTTGTCGGCATAAGTGAGGGACATGAGTACCAACATAACGCCACAAAAAAATCGAAAAATTTGAACAGACCTCGTACCTTTATCTTTTATCGTTTGCATATAATTTCCATACCATAATTGTTGAACTTTTGAATAACTGTAACTTTACAGAGATAAAGTTTTATATAAGTATAAGTGCAGGATTTTTGTTTGAGTGGAAATTATTAGTTTTGGTCAGTAGCATATACTGATCGAAACGGATTTGTTCTTACATTGTCCATAATCAAGAAACTAATTACTTTTGATCACAGTATGCTATAGATATATTAACAAAATGACTGCTGTCTCGTGATAACACATTGCTGATTAAATTTTGAAAAAGACCGCCTTTACCGTAAATTACGATGCAGATTTGCAGTATTGCATCTCTGAAAATAACACCAGATGTCCATGATCAATAGTTAGCCTGAGAGTAGCCCATGTCAAAAATGATCAAAATACAGAAAACCTGAAATCAACAAGAAATAGAATTAAAAATTGCAGATCCACAATCCTTACGTCACGAATCTGTAAAATGAGCTCACGCAAATATAAAAGTTTTGTTATCCATTGTCATTAAAATGTGCTGGACGACTCAAAACAGCTTAACAAGTTTGAGTGTTATACTGTGTTAGTAGCTGTACATGAATTCAGACTTTTCAGAGTTGAATGATTTATCGATAAATACACAATTTTTGTTGGCGCTTAGTGTATAATGTAACATTATGATCAAATAGATTCTCGAGACACTTTTGACTCCACAACCTTGACGCAGAATATCAATTTTTTCTTGAATTAACATAAGAGGCTTTAATCACAAAGAAGGTGTTATATAATGTTTCAAGTATACAATTTTTCAGTTGCTAAACCAAGTTATTTCTAAATTAGACGGAAATGCAAACGTTGGTTGTCAGGAAACTGCCTAGACAATATAAATGAACATTGGAATATTTTATTCTGCTTTAAGAAACAATAGTTGTGAGCCGGAAAAGATTGTTCTCGCTAGCCACGCCGCGCTAATTGCTCAGGTAGTATTGGTTCTGTTATTCATTAATAAGAATTGTCAGAGTGCACCAGGATGCCACCTTGAGTTCTGAAGTTTCCAAATTACAAACATTGAATGTATTTGATGACTTTTTATAGGTCCTGGTAGTAACAAGGATTCTTGAATTTATTACTCTATTTTAGAATATCACCTAGATATTTCTGTAATTAATAATTATGATTTTAAAAAATTAAGAAAATCCCAAATTTAGCTTAAAATATAGCTAGATTTTCATAAACACAAATTTCTCCAGTCACGCCATGCAAAATTTAAGTACCATGTCGCTTTTGTCTTTTTATAACTCAAACTTACTTTAACTAAATCTAAAAATAAAACAAAAACTTTCATATTTTTCTTTTAAGTAAACTTTCGTCTTGCAGTAAACTTTTAAATGAATTATTTCTAAAGTTTTACGGTATGTTTCTTTTCACGCCCTATGTGTTTATCTTCTTTTCTTTTTAAAAACTTTTGAGCCTGCTTTTCTGGTTTTTCTTTTTTTTAATAAAAACTTATTACTGATGCGTAAAATTTATATTCACGCATGTACCACAGAAATAACATTTTAGGGCAAGTTGTTGTAAGAAATAATGTGGGCTTATAATTTACATCAAGGAAGTGTATTAACTATTATGCATATTTTTAGTACTCGGCCTTTGCTAATTTACTGCAACGATGAGTCATTTACTGCTTAGGATGGTTTAAACATAAAATATACGTTCATGCGTTATAAACTTCAAGCCACATTTAATGATGTTCAATCCGTTTTATGGTAAGCTTACAATTCTTTTGTGCTTTTATGTTCATAATTTTTGCAGTGGAAAGCAAAAACTTAATTAAATACTAAACCTCGAAATTTTCCTGAATTCTTGCAGCACAGGTAACAGGGGAGTTCTTAAATTTTTAATCATACAAAGAGCTGGAGGGTTTAAAAGTACTGTCAGCAACAGACTAACTTCAGCAGAGTAGATTCATTTTTAAGCAGTTTGATTAATGAAATCGAACTAAAATTACTTTTTCAGTAGCAACGGTAAAACTGTGGAAATCAACTTTCCGCCTCATTTCACTTTCAAGTGTATAAATTTGTGTCATTCCCGAGCTTTACGCGCTATCACTTAAATTGCACCCCGACTTGTTGATAGTACCAGAGTGCAGAGCTAGGAATCATCCATCGAAGACAGGATATTGAGAGTCGAAATGCAATTTCTGGGTGATAACAGTCATATATCCGTTTATGGAGGTCTAAAGACGTCGTAGTCCTACGTTATTTCCAATATCCAACCGAACACGCTCTTTCATCTCATCCGTTGCATCGTTTCCAATAATATACCGAGTTACTATCTTTCTTCTGGTTAGGGAACGATCTAATTTTCGACTAACAAAAGCGGTTTTAAAGTTACTTCATTATCGTTAAGTTTTCGTAACTTTTGTCGACTTTTAAATTATGTTCAGTTCTTTAGTATATGACGATAGAATATGGCGTTTACTCATGCCCCTAAAAGCTATCGACAAAAGTTAACGAACTAAATTGAAGTTTAATCTCGCTCGGGTTACATACGACTTGATCGATAAAAAATGCATGTTGAAAACTAAAGTATGTTGTGACTCTTTTATGGCTTTTCTTCATTATTATTTTAGGCTTGAAAATGGGAAATTTCAGTTGAAATATCTTGTAGCTGGTTATAATCTAATTGTATTTAAATATATACAGAGTGTGTATCTCATTAATTTGAATCTCGTCTATTAAGATAAACAGATGCGTGGCATGGCGATTACTAATAACTAATACGAAAAATCGTTAAAACTTCAATTAGAATTAAAAAGCAATAATGTTTCGTTAACATTTTTTCCTAGGCAAATCACAAATATGAAATATCGCACTAGAAGAGCGAAGGATAAAGTTGACATTTTTATATAAACTTCTCGTTCTCATTCGCAAATGACTAATTAAGTCAATAATCTCGATTATCAATAATGATAATTACTGAATAATAGTAAATTGCGAAATTGCGAAAACCAGTGCATTACCAAGTGGGGCTCTTAATGTTTTTTTATTCTAATATACAGTGTGTCTAACGATACCTGAGATACGTCTCACGATAGAGAGACAATACACTATTCAAATCGAGTATTGGAATATTCAATTTATTATTGATTAGTTTTCTTCATTGATTGTAGAATAGCAAAGTGCAGATGTTAGTACGAGCCTGAAAAATCTTAATTTTAGCTGAATTTCATATATTTTAGCAATCTCTTATTCCTTTTGCGTTAACACTTAGAGTCAAAGCAAGAAATTGAATTAAACATTCTTTACTTTGCGTTGGTCGCTTATTTGATCGAAACGAAACCAAACTATCGTATTGGAACTGATGGAGAATTTGAACACCCCACATCATTTCGGAACTTAAATTGAACAAAAAAAGTATAAGTTCTCAATTTATCTTTCAAAGACTTTGTATGAAATTTCGAGAGAATTTAGTACAACTTGGTTTTGATTTTATTTCGACAGTTTGATTATTATTCATCGTAGCTAAGGTTGTCGTGGTATGAACAGGTAATTTAGACGAAGGAACAATAGAACTTAAGTTTGGAGCATTTGGAGAGTTTGTTCATTACATCTGGTTTTAGATCAACTATCATGGTCACCAGATCTTTTCTGATGAATGCTCTTTGGGGTTCACTTTCCCCAGAAAATAAATCTTCCTCAGATCAAAGTCTTACACTCGCAGCCTATATCGGAAGTCATTATTGCATAGTAGATACAATACCAATTGTTTGCCTGCGTTTTCGTAGGCCGCGGAGGTCGATTATCAGTCTTGTTTCGATAACCAAATTTGTGATCTACTTAAACGCAGAATCCTAATAGTCTAAACTTTCGAGAGGTGATTTTTGCATTGATTCTTAACCCTGCAACGCCGTTCCAGTGACTCCGACAGTCTTTTGATCCACCCAGTCAGTCGTGAATGGAGATTTTAGGACTACCAAATGCAGTTCCAAAACCAACAAATGCTATTTCTGATTTGTGTTCAGCAGACGAGTCATCTTTTTCGTTCTGCCACCACTTACTCACAATAAGGAAACGGATAATTGAGCCTAATCAGATTGTAACTAAGGAATTGAGAAAAGACTCCACAATAAATGATTAGTGGCGTTTGGAGGACTTGCTCAAGCTAAAAGAAATATCGGAGAATTCCTACAATTAAGATATATCACGACTAATCAATAGACATAGTTGTAGGGACTACTCTTGCTTTCTTTTCTGTGACTCTTTTTTATTTTTCTTCTCTTTTTACTCTTTTTGTTTATTTTCTTCTTTTGCCTTGCTCTCTTCTTCCCAATTGTTTTTGTCCTCCCTTCTTTTACTTAGTTGTTTTTCCTCTACGTAATCAACTCTTTTTTTCTCGCCTGCTGAGTATTTGTTGAACTATCTTCATTCTAATTCATTTTCCCTCCCCAGTTTCTATGTTACTCTTCCTTCCTTCTTTTGCTTTGATTGTCTTAGGAGCTCCTTTCCGTTTTTACTTTTTTTTATGTTTTCCTATACGTAGAGTGCTATGTGAGACACTTCTTATACGTAAATGAATACAAAGCTGACTGAAGTAATGATTTTTAAACTTGATTTTGTTAAGGTGCCAATAACTTCCAAATTAGTGGCAAGCCTATTTCTAGATATATACCCACATTTTGTAATGCAGAATTCTGAAATATGCTCACAAAACCTTTTCAGCCGTACTTATTTCAGTACACTTGTACACATCTTTTTACAAAGAGTCAGGTAGACTCTAGGTTTTGAATGCCGGAGCTTTTGGTTGGTCGTTTTTTTTTTGTTGAAATTATTTATGTTGTCTTGCGAGATTCAATGTAAAAATTGATCTTTTGTATTTAATCACCAATCTCACATCTGAGCAGACACCTGTACGCCTAGTATACATTTGTGTTGTCAATCTAGAAATCCTTGATGTATTGGAAAACTGGTCTTATTACACAGTCATTTACAACCTATAGCTTGATTCTCCTCTCTTTTTATAATTATTGTGCATCAATTGTCTATATATCCCTAAGGTAAGTAAGTTTCTAATCAAGCAGGGCTGGTCCCACGGGCTCAGATTTCAACTCGAAAATTTTTTGTCTTTCACACCTATTGTTAAGTCGATCTAGGGACACCCTGTATAGAATATAAACGTGGGTTCTGTAAACCGAGCGTTGGAGTATTGAATGATAGGCAAAAATTCAAGATTGTGTTTCAAGTAGTTTGTGATAATAATAAAAGTGGGCGCTACAAGCCAATGTCACATCATATAGCGTCCACCGGCACACCGATTGGGAAACGCTGGATTTTATCTTAAAAATGGTCAAAAAACCTGGAAAAGTCAAATATTTATTTATTTTTTTTCTCTGTTTAACCACAAACTGGTGAATTAGTAGATTAAATTGTGTCTCCTGTTCTTTCTATCCGTAAATGAAGTAGTTTTAAATACCTACAAAAAATTTCTAAGGTAACATTCATTAATCATTGTCTTAAGTTAACACTATTATAGATGAAAATAATTTATCTTAAAACGTGATAAAATTAACATTCTAAAAAACAATTTGATGTTTTTGTCTCAATTTAGTATATCAATTCAAGTGAAGAAACTTGATCAGATTTTTCATGTGTCGTTATAAAATGGATTTTCACTATTTTTATCTCAGTAACAGACTACATACATTTCTTCAGAAAACATTTGAAGGTAATCGTTCTGAAAATTTTAACCAACCGAGTAGAAAACCCTTACAAATGTCTCACCGTGTAAAGAATGTATGTCAGGAGAACTTGTTTGTGGTTAGGATGTTAATTTATTGTAAAAATTTCAAACTTTTTCTCAAAATTTAACTCGTAATTGAAGTCGTCACACACAATGAATGTAGTTATATAACCGGAAGTTTCTAACTTACACAAGCAGGTTTTCCCTTTATTGTATATATCCTGCTACACCCATTTCCCTTTGGTTGCACCCGCTCTCGCAAAGTCATAACAAGACGGGAATAGCAGAATACGAACTTCGTTCCCTCTCTCATAGCAATTGATGATCTCGTTCCACGTCTCACATCTGTGGATTAATTAACGTTTGAATGGATTAGGTGCAAGTCTCATACGCTGATGTGGTAAGCCGCAACGGCATCAATCGCAAGCGTGCTATTACTGATTAGTATTAGTATATGGGCTCGAATTTTAGTTTACTGTTTTAAGCGAACGTGCGAATCTGCATTAATTGTAAAGTCGATTAAGAGGCCTCCTCTTCTGCAATTCAAATGCGTTCCGCAATACGACAACATTTAACTAGACAATTTGATTACTTTGAGGAGATCTATGCACGATACCTAAAGGTTCGAATGCAAATTTACAGACCCCTGTAGGTAAGATACTTATATTACCTTGTTAACATTTGTGGTTCCGTTTAATCTTTCAGGCATAATTGTAGGGTAGCCAGTATGGTGGTCTGGGTTTTTCTTTTGGATACGGTTATAAATTGGAATTTTGAATTTTATGTAGAATTATAAAATTCATTGTAAATTATCGCTAGTGGAAGCAAATTTCCACCGAGATATTATTAATGCGACCACCTAAAACCACGATTTTACTGCCAGGCTTTTCCTATTAAATTTAATATATTTTACCCTAATGCAAATCGTCTAAAATTGCTCGATTTTATCAGTATACAAAGAAAACCTCTGCTGATTTTGAGTGTTAATTTAAATCCAGTGCTTTATCAATATCATCCACCATATTATACCACGACTCTAGATTATTTATTAATCCTGTAACGCATTAAGCGTGTTCCTGAAATGCTCAAATATCATCCACTATTTCATCGTCAATTATGAACGAAGAGAAACGTTGAATATAAATCCCGTTAATTTCATGTTGTCGGGATACTGTACAATAGTGAAAAAGAAGGAAATTGGGACCTCGATGTTGCATTTATTGTAGTCACGAATGGGAAGACGGCAAAATTACTTAGTGTCGGGGGGTAGAGATTTCATCTCGGAATCCACGCCGTCTCGTAGTTAAAATTGCATTTGGGATATAAATTTATGATTATCACGGCAACCAAGAGCTTAATCGCTAGCACAAGCAAAGAACCGCCGAGGAAGATTAAATAAATACACCAAAGAAGAACGTAAAAAGAGTAATAAGAATTAAATTGATAATAAAAAGCAGCTTACATAAATTTACAAAAATTTCATAAAATCGTCATATATCTTTTCACGGTTTAGTACTTTTTTTTTATCACGTATATCAGGAAGAATTTCCCAAAATGTAATAACAGAAACAATGATCAACCCACATGCAAAGCTTATGATTGATGTTCTGAAATAGAAAGAAAAAGAAATTAAAATACAATTCAATATTGTTATATAACATTTGGACACAAATTCTTGTTCCTATTGTTTTGTGTACGAATATTTACAAAAACTTCCAACCTAAGTATGATAGATGTGTCCTTTAAAAATACGAATCGTTGGTCGTTAACTTAATCCTGTATATGGCGACCCATTTTATGCAATAAATGTAAGTCCAACTTATGCTAGAGTAAATTTGTAGATACTAAATTGTAAAAAGTTGAATTTATGGTTCAAATAAAAATTTTACTTTAAAATTGAACTTAGAGGTTAAACTGTTGGTTTTCTTTATTTTAAATGAACTACTGATATTGTTTGAGTTTGTAATGTAAAATCTGTTTGTTTCAGTTATGTAGCAAATTGAATATCGGTCGAAGGACTTTCAATAATTATTTAGTATCATAGAAATTGGTATAAATCCCGTTTTCGATCAAAGCTATTAGTTTGCATTTAAATTAGATATGTTTGTTTATATTTATATACCGTAATTTGCCAATCGTAAAAGCCCACATTAAAACTTTATAACCAAAATAAAGCTGAAAATTTATGTGCAGCATATTTTAAATAAATATGTAAAACTTAATAAAACATATGTCGTGTAAGTCACGAAGTTCTGTGTGATATTCCTGTAATATTTCTGGAACAAGCTGTACTATCATAACTTTTTGTGATATACTCGAGACAGTGTTTGTTGTAGCGTGCTTCATACAATTTATCGCTCGATAAATTTTTCGTCTAATTTAGGCTTTAAAATTCCTCGATATTTTATACATACTAATTTCAGTTTAAATTCTCTACTTAAAATGATGAATGTTTTTTGTTTTAAATTTTTTTACTAAATCATGCTATGACGTCCAAGGATTTTTAATGTAATTTTAATTTGTAAGGTATTGTCTTTTGCAATATTTATTAGTATTTGCAGAACGAGTCCCTGTAGTTAAAATAATAATAATAATAATAATGATAATGTATTTATTCTACAGGAATATCCCCAATTACAGAATCCTACAAATAATAAAACTTTATTGCGATAACATCAACTTTTTAAGTTGTTTTAGAGTCACGTTAAATATGTCAAATTCTTCAGAAACTGTATTATATGCACGACACATTACAATAATCGGGGATCGTAGATACATATTTGTTCTAGGATAACTATAAGAAAACGTAAGTGATCTTTCGAATCCTTAAAACAGGTACATGAAAACCTATAAACTGTAACAACAATGCTGCGTCTATTAGGTTGTTTACAATTTTAAAAAGAAATTGAAGTTGCTGAATAAGGTATCGTGATCTTACTAATGAATAAAATAAAAAAGTTTTTGCATATTCTAAATATGAAACCGAATTTTTTAGAACTAGTAGTTATTATTGATTCGATATGATTAGAAAATGCAATTTGCAATCAAATATAATTCCCAGATCTTTGAGTTCACTAAATGTATTTATCATTCATTTGGTAATAGAAAATAATAGGAGTCCTTTTATTGGTATAAGAAATTGAGTAACATTTACTAATATTAAAAAACAACTTCTTTAAAAAAATCTTTCTAGGTCTTGTTCTTATATTCTTATAAAAAAATTTAAATCGTCTGCAACAAGCAAATATTTTGAAGATAAACAGTCTATTAAGTCATTAACAAATAAATAAAATGAATAAGAACCCTAGTAGCACAATAAGGTAGGAACTGTATAGGGTGCCGAGTCCGTTACGACTAAGGAATGAAACGCTAATTCTGGGTCTAAACTGTGTAGGCATCGTGGTCAGATCTGGTGTAGAAACCATTTAGTATCTGTATGGCATGGCATAGCATAGTACATACAGTTTCTGTGCCGTACAACCACATCAATCCGAGTCAGCTACAGCGCCATCGTTTGGAGACATAAGAAATCAAAAGTTAAGCTTGTCAACAGATGGCGCTGTTGCAAGTTCGGATTTACATTGGCATTCCCATATAGGAACTGTATGGCTAAGCGGAATCGATTTAATGCAGTTAAATAACTTTAGTATTGCAATAATTAGTGAGTTAATTGACAGATTTAATTAATATTTTGTTCTA
Source organism: Ignelater luminosus (assembly GCA_011009095.1). Taxonomy (NCBI): domain Eukaryota; kingdom Metazoa; phylum Arthropoda; class Insecta; order Coleoptera; family Elateridae; genus Ignelater; species Ignelater luminosus. Next base: position 109,111 of record VTPC01004133.1, read on the forward strand.
TAAACTTACCTATATCTTATTAAGCTTTTATTTTTGGTTTGATTACTTATAAATAAAATTTTATTTCCATTAAATCTATAATTTACATCTAGTAGAAAAGAAAAGATAAATTAAGACAACATAAATTAAATATTTTATTATAGAATATACATAACACATGTACAACATAAAATATTTAAAAATTAACAAACTATACTACTTACTAATAATTAAGCTTCACGTATTTACTCTTATGTACGCACATATGTACCTAAATGTAAGTTTATGCAGTTTTAAAACGCAGGTTGAGTTGGGTTTTTCAAGATAGATTATAATACTGATTTACAAAAAATCCGAACACTCAAACATTTATAATTTTTTATTTGTTAAATTTCTATCGTTAGAAACCTATTTAATTATTAAGATTTCGTTGTTAAATTCGTCCTACGTACTATGTGTTTCGCTTTTGTACCTAAATACCTTAAATAAATTTCCCATGAACCATATCTGAAATAAAATTATTAAAAGCTTTTAAAAACTTAGTGATGAGTAGTGTTACTAATATACAATATTTGCAATGTTAAATGAACAATTACAAAGCAACTGCTGCGTATTTTTATGAATTTCAGCATTAAAAATAAAAATAATATTCATAATATTCCAAAAGACAACTTACCTCTATGAAGGCTTAAATCTGTCTGAAAACATTTTACCCCTCATAATGTAATTATCCAAGGTCGCTCATTTACCTGTTTCTAAAGGTTTTTCTCGAGCACAAGATCAATAGAAGTGTAGAATTTTTTTTAAATTACGAAAATGAACAACAAAAACCCGCATCTAACAGGCGCCTAGCTAAAGGGGTCTAAATGTGACACATCACTGTGTTTTTACCCCCTCAGACGATAATAAGTTATAGAAAAACGTAGTTGACTAGATTTTTATTGCTTTACTGCTTTCTCTTTTACCTTTGTCCCATTTAAATTGCAATATTAGCCCTACTGTCAAATGGCAACACATTTTTCCCTTTTTTTTTATTAGACGAGATAGATTATATCACTCATTTTAAATTTTTTAAAGTTTGATCAGCTTCAAATATAGAATTCTCGGTAGTGTACGAAACTTCACAATTTTTTGAATGTTTGCAGCAATTTGCCGTAGGTCAATAAGTTTTATGACAGGAAGGAAGGTTAAAAAGAACCGGCTGGCAATAACTACCTGCTCAAAAATGCAAAAGAATTTGGCAAATCATAAACATAATCACATTTGCCTTTATTTAAAAAGATACATCGTGTTGCCGTCAGTAACCTGTAATTAATAATTTGCCATTACCATTTCTACTTAAAAATCACAATAATTTAGTACATTAATGGAATTACGTTAAAAATTGATGTATTTCTTATTTGTCATTTATCCGATAAATAGTCCAGGTCATATTTATTTTATAATTCTGGGTATAAGCTTGCCAGATAAAATAAATACCTAGCGTAAAAAATTAGAAATTTATGAAAAATACATAAATTCTTTTAGAGATTTAAATTCTGGTATAATTAATAAAATCGATATTTAGATTCAAATAAACTAGTTTTATCTGCATCTCTCTTACCACTATAAGCTTCGAATAGTAGTAATACATTGTTTAATTAGTTTTTGTAGTTATAAAGAATCAGTCGAGGCTTTAAATGAAAAATGCGATAACTTTATTATCGAATAAAGTAAGGCAAGAACTTTTGGTTTCCTGGGAAATTAGATTTATAATAATAACAGGGATTAAATTGATAGAACAAACACTTTATAATATTTTATTTTACTTTGTTTCATAACTTACGTAACTATGAATAAAGATGCTTCAATCTTTATTGGTGTTTTGATTTAAATTAATAAATATTTTTTAGGAACTTTTTTGAAAGTCCTCCTTCTTTAGTAATTTGCTTTTGATAGGATTTAAATTTTTGTTGGTGCCTTTTTTGCGATTTGTACATATTATAATACTTAGTTATTATTGAAACTTCAAATGTGTTAATTGTTTCATAAAACAGAAACAGTATTAAGAGCTCAATTTAATAGGAAATGATTCTAAATTGATATTATAATACTGCAACAAAATTAGATTAAATGTCAGTATTATCTAAGATAACAAATAATTTAGATCATGAACGGAACGTAAATTGCTTGTTGAAGTACCTTTGCAGCATACTGAATAATCAAAATAAAAAATTTTAAATCTAGCAAACTGTTTCATACAAGGATTTTGTCAATCTTCAAGGCTCTTAACATAATTATTGTAGTTTGTTGTAGAATACCAATAATATTCTACTAAATAGGATTTATTTGCATGATCATAAAGGGTAGAAAAATCACTATCAGATTTCACTACTAAAAATCTATATTGTCGTTTAAATTTTTTTGTGATGACGTCATAACTAAAAAAACAAATGAAAGTCGGAAAGTGAATCGCACATATTAATGTGTATTTTTAAAAACTAAAATCGACCTGTCTCGGCGTTTTTAAAAAAACATGTTGAGTTCGCTTGTGTTTTTAATATTCCATACTTTAATCCCACACTGTATATATTGCATCGACTTGTTGATCAGACAAAGCATTCGACACAGATTGGGTAAAATAAAAGCTATGTTGATGTACAGTTATGGTATTTCTCACTTGATTTTATACTGTAAGATAGACTCAAAGATGTTTGCGAAAGTAGACAATATGGAAACTGGTCTGTAGTTCCTAATATCCGACCTATTACCATTTTTCAATGGGGGCACACACTTGTCAATTTCCACATACTCGGAAAAGCACATTTTTCAATAGACAGATTAAAGATATCGCAGAGAGGTTCAATTAAGAATTCAGAACATCCTTTTACTGTAAAATATTGTGAGGACTCAAAGCAGGATTGCTTTATTTACATCAGACTTAGATATTGCTCTCAAACTAATGTTGATGTTATCAATAACTGAATTGTTAGATTTGATTTTCATCGAATGTAAATTGCAAACACCTCAGTGATATCTTTCTTCTTCAGCCACTGTTTGCCCCCTGTTAAGCTCTTTGGTCTAATGCTGTTTGGTACCATCTGCTATGTTTTTGATGTCATCAAGCTGGAGTTCTATCAACACTCCTCTTCGTTGTTCGAGGTCCTCTAAACACAATATTGTGACCCCATTCGTTTATTTTATTTTTGCTATCCTATCCATAAGTATCTGTTAATTTTGTTTTATTTTTAATTTCGACGTTGGTTTCTTTGTATCTTGGGCTAATACCCAGCATAATTCTTTCCATCAATTTCTGCGTGGTTCTCAGTTTCTCTGCACTCTTTTTTGTTATTGTAGTGATCTCCATCCCGTATGTTAGTACTGGTAACATGCATGTTTCAAATACATTTCTTTTTAGACAAATAGGTATATTTTTTGAGTGTTCCTCCTAGCCGTCAAAAAGAAGCCCAACCCAATTTAATTTGCCTGTTGATCTCAGCCATCTGATTTTGTTTGCCGAGCTTTAAGAATATGTCCTGGATATACGTATTCGTTTACTTTCTCGATGTTGTGTTGTTGCGTCTACTTCTCTCAGTCAATATTCCTTCCAGTTAGTTTGCATCAGTGCTTATTATGACTGTCATCAGCAAACCTAAAGTGACTTAGAAACTGACTATCTATTTTATTCCATTATTTTGCCAATTCAACTCCTTGAAAATGTTTTCGATCGCAAACGTGCCGAGTTTCGGTGAAAGGGTGTCACCCTGTCTGACTCCTCGACTTATTCTTATACTTTCTGTGAAAGTTTCTTCGTCGATTTTTATTTGCATAGTTGCGTTTTCATAGATGTTTTTAAGGATTGCACTATACCGGTTATCGATTCTTGCATCGTTTAAACGTTTGATTATCGCGCAGAGCTCATCAGTGTCAAAAGTCTTTTGAAAATCTACGAAGGCCAGAAGTGGCTAGGTGTTATATTATTCGCATTTCTCTATGAGGGTTTTCATTGCTTGTAGGTGGTCGATGGTGCTATAGCCCTTTCTGAATCCTGATTGCTCTACAGGCTGATAGAAATCTAATTTATTTGCAACGCGGTTAGTAACTATTCTGGTAAATAACTTGTAAAGGTGTGACAACAGACTCGTCGGTCTATAATTTCCTATTTCAGCTCTATCTCCTTTTTTAAATATAAGGATTACTTCTGCGTTTTGTCATTTTGACGGAATTTGTGCCTCGGCTAAGCATTTGTTGAACAGGATTGTTAGTGCTTCTGGGATAGTTTCTCTTCCGTACTTTAACATCTCACAAGTTATTCTGTCTTTGTCTGATGATCTGCCACTTTTCATTTGCTGAAGTGCTTTGTTCATCTCTTGTTATTTTTTTAAGTTTTCCGATTGTATGCATTAATTATGCGACAGTCTGTTTCTCTATAATCTGGGTTTTGGTTTTTGAGGCATATAAAGAAGAATAGCATTCCTTAATTGTTTCTGTAATATCCTTCCTGTCGTTTATTACTGTTCCTTGCTGGTTTTTTATTTTTATATTTTTTGTCTTCCGGTAGATCTATTTTTCAGAACTTTCATGTTTTTATTATTCTTGCTCACTTCCATAATTGTTATCGTTCTATAGCTTCTCGTGTCTTTTCGAATTTCTTGTTTAATTTTATTGTATAATTCGTTGTATTCTGTAGATTCTCTATTCGTTTGTTTTCGTTGATGGGGCAGTTTCTTTGTTTCTGTGCTTATTTTTGGATTTCTGTTTTGGGGTATGTTTTATGTGTACGCTTTCTTTACATCTATCTGAATATCCTTTGTTATTTTCTCTAATAACTGATCGATATTCTCTGTTTAATTTTTTTTAATGGTTGTAATTTGCTTTTTAGTGTTTTTGTGAGCTGAGATTGTTTTTGTTCTAGCAATTTCCTTTCTGGTGGTTTCTAGGATTGAATGAGTTTTTTCCTTTCTATTTTGGTGTCTATTCCGATAACACTTCTGTGTCAAACCTATTTAGAACCTCAGCATCTCTTACAATCTGTTTATTGTTCGATGTTAAATAGTCATCTCTTGAATTAATAAATTTCGTCAAATTTGCGATTTTACAGATAAACAATAATTCTGCCAGATTTGAAGTTTCGTTTTCCATGGCCATAGCGTTTTTGCAAATTTTACTTGTAAAATCGCAAATTTGACGAAATTTATTAATTCAACGTTAGGGTGTGTTGCTTTCTTCTTGTTTTTGTAGTTTCTGATCAACAGTTTCTGTTCTAATTAACTAAAAACATTTTTAAAGTTTTGTTTTTCATGACCATAGCGTTTTGCTTTTTAAAAGGCTGTCTGTTGTTTTACGATAGCTACATGTAGACAACAGCTGTTTTGAACACTTACAAACATTTTGTGGGATTTAGAGCAAAAAAATTCTTATGCAACATCTATAAAATTTTATATGTCCAGAAAGAGAAAAACATGGAAAATTAGAAAATGTCACAAAAAATACAGGGTGTCATTTGAAAAACCAAAGTTGTGTTCATTTCCGGTTCAACCGGAAATGCAGAAAAAAATTTGGAAGTGCCACCAAATAGTATACATGCTCATAGACAACAAACTAACTTAACCGGTTTTTTGTCAATCGCAAGATAAAAAAGTTATTGAGTGTTCCCTTTTTTTTGAATGACACTGTAAATGGTAGTTGATCGTGCATTACTTTTATTGGCGTATATTTTTCATATTTTAATATTTGCAACATAACATAGTAAGATTTCCCATTCTTGTTGAAAACAGAATTTTGGTCGATCAGAGAAATAACAACTGGACAAAGATTGAGTTACCAAGTTTGTAAATCTGTTTCGTTATATTTCCTTTTTCTCTTGAAGCTACTTGAATCGTGGCCACTGGATGATGAGATATTTCTACGGTTTGAATTTCTTATTTTGTATCTGTTGAGTTTTTCTCAACTTGAACATTCTTTTTTTTTCAATTTTATCTGCGCATTAGTATCTATGCTAGCTGTGATACTACTTGTTTCATCTGGTTCTTGTTTAATTTTATTATTAGCTTCAGTTTTTTCAATGATTCTTCCTTATCTCTTTTCAATTTGGTTGTAGCATGTTTCTGTAAGATATTGCTTTAAATAAAGTTTTCTCTGCTATTTCAATTAATGTTACCAAATTAACTAAAAATGTTTTGCAGAACAAACAGCTGGTTTAAGTTGAGGTTGCGACTCGGCAATCAACTAACGCTCTTAAACATTTATCTTTTGTTTATTCGTCTAACTCATCTTGATATCTCTTTGAAATTCAAATTCATATTTTCCTCTTTTCGTTCGCCTTTTATATTAAGAAAGAAAGGAGAAGCACCTAGATGGTAAGCAGCAGTAATACTTTTGCCAGTGGGCAAAGTTTGTTCTGAGTTCATGCATTGATGTACAGAATTTTGAGTTTAACTAATTTAAGCGTTTTTTGGTTTGGACAAAGACAAATTAGATTTGCTTCCAATGTTGTTGAGCTAGTAAATGCAAAATTTTGCTTTCTTACTATTCTGACTTATTACCTTACTTTTGCATAGAACAATTTGGAATCACTTAAAATGTTGCAGCTTGATCACTATTGATTTTTATTATTAATTTAATTATTCGGATGGATCTGTAAAATATAATTAAAGAATTGCCTTCAATGTATATTTAACATCGGAGTTTACTCATTTTACACAGAACACTTAATTCAGCCTGTTGTTATCAGACTTTTGCCGACAAATGAAAATGAAATACAGATAAATAAGGATAATGTGCTATTTCTCAACATCGCTTTTGAAGTCTATTACTTATAGAGGTCCAATTCGACAATATGTTGGATTTGGAAATCAGAGATACTAATTTGTCTGACTGTCGTGGGACACACTGTATAAACATACCACGCGATAAATAAACGAAACAGAAATGAGTATTATAGCTTGCAATTTATTAATTAGTATCATTTATTAACATTCGATTTTTATTGTTGTAATTACATGTTTGGTGGGCAAATTGCCAGAACTACGACACAAATTGTGTTTCCATATCGTCTTGAATAATTTAATGAGAACGAAATTGTTTCCTCTGCACTGCTCTACCATAAAACTACTCTATTAGGTAATTATCAAGTATGTTCGTACTAAACTACTTTATAAACATTTTAAGAGCGTCGGCTATTTCGTAATTAGCTAGGTAACCCTATTGTGATATATTTAAGCCCTAAACTATAAAACTAAAATTAATATTTCTAAGCATGTAGCAGTTAAAATTAAATTAATCTGTATGGAATTATAAAATAGAGAAAAACAATTAACTAGTGAATAAAAATAGTATCGAAGAATGTAACAAAACATAATTTTACTGTGCATATATTCAGAATTCAGAACTTAGGTAGGACTAAAAATTTCATTTTAAAAAGTAAAATAGGAAATGATGCTTTTAGTAAAGAGTGGAGTGATCGATTTTCCTCTCATAATGGAAAATGTATTATCGTTTTAAGTCACGTTTAAAATACGACAGAAAAAAGCATACGCCAGCTTTAGATTCTGTTTTGTGGCAATTTCCATCAATTAATTATTTTGAACAAGGGCTGATTATAAAGGAAGTCAGTGAAGGAAATTACCTTTGACCAAGTAGAGATCAAAAGTTTCGAACTGCGTTTGCGTTTATAATATGCCTAAAGTATAAAATAAACAAGAGAAGCCCATGTTTTTATTATTGTAATGAGCATTGCAACAATCTCTTTTAAGTTCTGTTTAAGAGTATAACAGATAGAATTTCTCATTCGTGTATTTTGGAAGGAATTCTTTATGTCCTCGCTTCTTCTATTAATCTAACTCAAAAGGAACAGCTTCATATTTTCAACATGTTCATGTACATATGTGTGAATACATCTTTTTTCTCAATATAATAAAAGGATTCCAAAAAGATATATCACGTTTCCTTTTAATAAACACGATATTAAACTGGCATCATTTAAATTTCTTTTTATGTTACAAAACATCTTGCGAAAATAACTTTTATATTTCAATTTCTTTTGACATTTCCTATGTAAATTTGATTTTTGAGATAAATGTATTGAGTTTGGGATTTTTTATAGGGCAAATCGGAGGGACAAAGAAAATCTAATAATCTATACCTAGTAAAACTTGTTTTATTCTTATAAAATTCCATCACGTTTAAATATTTTATTACAGCAAATTTACGTAGTATAGGTAAGAAGTTACGCTATGGTACTATAAATTCAAAACACAGCGGTGTTAAATTCCTAACATCTAGCGATTTGTATTCAAGTAAGGTGTGCTCATGGTACAGTTCCTACCTCATGATTACTGTTCACTTTACGCTCCAAGTAAGATGCATTTCCACAATTATTATACCAACACCTTGTTTCTAGAATTCAAATTTCATTTCCCAATCTGGCGAGTTAGCATTTACAGTGTATAATCACTTTGGTAGAACTGATTTGTTAAATTGTACGTATAGTTGGGTTTATTAGTTTTAGTCAACACAAGATTGCCGGATAGCTGTGTTAATTACTTACCTGTCCAACCATTAATTGTAGAATTCACAGATAGAAATTTAGCAGATACTGGAGAAAGCAGGCTATTCAAATCGATGCCTTTTTATATTTTAAATATGATAATTTTATTATTATAATCCAATATTCGAGATGAAAATAGAATTTCTTCTTATTTTATTTTCAAAAGAGTGCATACTAAACATTTTCTGCACAATTTAATTAAGTAGATGTGAACGGGTTGCATTCTTTTAATTCCGTTGTGCTTTCACAAAGAGCGTAGTTCTTTTTATAAAACCCTGACTAGAAGAAGAAAGCAGACTTTTCTGGTGCAACGGCTCAAAGTTTCCATTTCTTTTTTCTTTTATTTATTTCGTTTTTGTAAGAGACGCCTTTTAGTGTGTATAAATTTTTACAAACAACTGCTTTGAAATGCCGCTCGCAATAATACGAATTTCGTTTTTCTCTATTTTTCTAAAGCAATTTGTGAACTTTTGAACAGAATTCAACTAAAGCTAAACAAGTTTAAAATTTTCATTATTCACTTTATCGGAAAAACTAATTATTTGCTGCGGATTCGCGACTTCAAAGCACCATTCGCTAGGATGCGTTCATAAATCCTGTAATGGTGGTTTTTTTTCTCTTATATAGGAAGTTATCTATTTTGATATTATTAGCTTTTATGATAGCAATCTATGTTGTAATCGTAAAAGATGTACAATATACAGAAATTACAAAGTTTACTGCCCACCAAAATACAGAAAGTTTTTCCTCCAGGTAAATTGAACGATAGTATCACGCAATGCCCATTCCAAACAATGTCTGATTTTCAACAATTTAGATCTTGTCTAGTAACAGGTTTGTATATAATAGAAAATAAATTTCCGCAAAATAACTCCCCTTTCGTCCTGAATTGCTGAATTATTTAAATTGTTTAAATAAAATGAAACGTCTAAAGGAAATCCGGAATTTGGCAAAGGAAATTACAATTACTGTTGTTTTCATATTAGGTTCTATACAGCAACAGGATCTTTTGAAGTTCATCAATGTAAATTGTAACATTTAATGAAGTGCAAGTTAATGAGTTTTTTTCTTAATTCAAATAGTTTTTCTATTTGTTTCTTTACAGGAAGACAGTAATATTCAATGCGGGATTTTGAAACGTAACTATTCAGTTTCCACCATTTTAATACAATAGAATCTATAATGCCATAAAGCATTTTTTTCGAAAAAAATTATTGACTCCTTTTTTTTATATTCTGCTTAATTTAATTAAGTAATTAAGTAAAAAACCAATTTCATCTTTAAATGTTTTCTTTTTTCTGTGCATTCGTGGCCCGTCCAAGGAGCGAACTGTATTTGAACTACAGAATTGCAATAGAATTATTTTATAAGATGTGATCCTGCCAGTCGAATTTTATATCATTGCATTAGAAAAAAACGTGACAGTAACAGTCTCTAGATTAATTACAAAGACGGGTATATTCCCAGAACTGCTGGTCTAGACATTTTATGATGGATTAGTAGTATAAATTTTAAGAAATTCCGAGTTTTTAGAAATTTTACGAACTATTATACTGATCTACTGCCAAACGATACTAAATATGCCTTGAAATGATGTAACAACACTAATACGTTGCAAATAGTGAGAAAGAATTTTAAAAAGAGCTAAAATCGGTATCAACTTTAAAACTACTGGTCTCCTTAAACCAGAAATAATTGAAGATACAAGATACTTTCTTTAACTGAGAAAAAAAGAAAAAAGTAGGAATGCCCAAAATTAAATTGGAAGGTCAAAACCTATCAGAACCAAAGTTCTGTAGCTAAGTATATTTAGGTACTGGATGCTTGGCCTACTGTTATTTGGAATCGAGATAATCCCACATAGCACTGAATACAAGGAATACTTTTCTAAAGATACTCTCTTTAGCATATTTTACGTAATAACCTTAAAAGATTTCGAAATAAATTGGAATTACAAATTGTATTACAAAAAAGTTGCAAGTTTTACCAATGTCGTGGTAGTTTTGTCACTGTTCAGAAAAACCAAGTCAATACTTTTTCGAAATCTGCCCTTTTGTACAGTGTTCTATTTGAATGTTGTACTGAGTACACTCTTCATAGCGTGTTAGGTAAAACAAAATAAATTTTCAGAGCTTAGGTTGCAAAACGAAGTAATTTTAAGAGAACTTCATCATGAGACTTCACACTTGTCCCAGAGAATTGTAAATTGGGATGTTGTTTCTGATCGGACAGTAACTGTAATTTAGCTTTTATTTCCAACTAAAACCATTTCATGGTCAGTAGATAACCAAGAGGCTGATTTCAGGGCAATTCGCGACAACTTTCTCTAGTAGAACTTTCAATGATTCATAGAGTTTATAAAAGATATTTCTTATTGTTGCCTTTGCCATAGCTATTTTTCGAATGCTATCGATTCTGGAACATATAATTATGTCAGATGACATAGGATTAGTTTGGTTGTGTTTGTTGTGTTTCCATCCATGTAGTAATTATATGTATTTCACTTCCATTACTAGTTTGTCTATTGGTTAGTAGTTTTTAAGATAGAGAACGAAACTGGATTCTATGGAACCTTTCATCTCATAAATCGTATTGGAATGTGGATTTTTCAGTATCGAAATTATGTTGCGAAGGATTTTCTTCTCGCTCAGGTTGTTGACATGTTCCTTGATGAACTTGACTTAATGAGCGATCAAGAAGAAATTTGCAAATGATCTATATGTAATGAAATGCCGATGTAGCATTTTCCAAAAGTCGTCAAAAAGCACTCAGTTTATCCAAAGAAAAGCTAATTTATCCAAAAAATAATTGTCACGTAGCTTAGCCATTATGCTCAAAGAATAATTTTACAGGATCATAAAAGGCAAAAATGTGAACCATAAACCACTTCTAGTGAAGAATAATTGCAGTTATCGATTTTTGAAGAAAAATTGAACTGATGAAGGAAAGGTTTGTACAATAGCAGAAAATATTGAAAATCCTTGATCGCATCCTCATTATGAATTACGGACTGAACTGTAATTAATATTTCAGATTCGAATGCTCACGGTTTCTGAGGTTATACATCATACACAATTGTTTTTAAAATATATAAACAGAAACAATTCAAACTAATACTTATAATTGTAAGTGTGAATTAAAATCAAATTTTCTGATGTAATCATTTTTTTCTTGTAGCAGGTACGTAACAATATAATCTTATCTCAGCTCATCCGGTTTTAGGACTTTGTTTTTTTCTAATTTTCTATCAAAACGCTCCTGCTCATTCCATGTAGATCTTATTTAAAATTGTGTTTACGGCTCATCACTTGTGATAAAGCATTTTGCAGGTATGCTTTTCAAAGGAGGGTAGTTTGAAGCTTCCAGGATAAATTTTAATTGTATTTTTTTCAATTTCCTGTGGGAGAGAGGTTACGAACACGAAACCTCCCTTTTGCTTAACAAACAACGTTTCGTCTATAAAACTGAGAACTAACAGTCTTACTTATAGATGGTTGAAAGTAGAAGTATTTTTCAGAGAATCTATAAGTAGCATGGATTTTTAATTAAAATGAAGTATAATCACTGGAATAAAGTAACTTTTTGATATAAATACCGATAACTTCATTAAAAAAACATATATAACCTCTGTTTAGAGTTATTAAAAAACTTCTAAACTGTTTTAATTTAAAAGCCCTATCCTTTCATTGCTGATATTATTGAAAATATCCCAAAATATAGACGAGAAGTAAAGTTTTCATCAAATTAAGCATGCAAAGTATTTTAAATTTTAAAATTCATCTCTAATGTATCAAGTTTTCAAGTCTAGTTTCTCATTAATAATTTATGACGCTTTTACGTAAATAATTTTCCTCATATAATGAATAAAGTGCACTTCACTGCTGCATATCAAAACGTACAAAGTTATAAATCTTAGCTTCAGTTTTTTGTTTTTAAATGCTTTCAAATAATTCACTGTTAAAAGAGAAAATTTTCATTTGAACTGGCAAATAAAATTTTATTAAATAAAATGCTTATTCATCTCTTAAATTTAACGGAGATCCACGTACATGATCGGACCTATCTCCCAATTTTATCTATGCAAACCGTTTCCTAAATGTGTTTGAATTTGAATTAAGGGTTAATGTTGTATGTACAAGTTACAGTTAACTTGACGTGAACAGTCAGCTCGAATATGATAAGAGATAGGCTATAATATTTTAATTATCTTCAAATGTTCCGTTAAATCGCTGTTGATGTAATATTTATCACTGATTATGAATAGATATTTGACCTTATAGGAACCTCATTATTTTTTCAATATTTAGTTTTCATTTTTTATTTTACCATATAAGTTTTGACTTGATAATTGAATAATTTCTTTTATGGAGTTGAAGACTTCAATATTTTGACTAGAATTTTGTAATAATAGCAAAAATTATGGTTTTGAAGTCTTCGGTTTCATTCAATGTCTGAGTTTTGCATCACCAACAGTTATAACAGCTCCCCAATACAACTAATAAAAACAACTTAAATAAAGAGCAATCTAAAATTGAAAATACTACCGAAAAATGCATAGTACGTTGTATAAACTTGTGGTTATAGACCCTTAGTTTGACGTGTCTTTATAAGCGCCTTTTATTAAAGTTTGCTTTAGTACTTAACACAGTCTCGACCCGGAAGTTGTTACACAATCATGAACCTCGTCCTAGAAACCCTTCCTTTTCACGAAAGGGAAGCCGTTACATGACCATTCTGTAACAACTAATTTCTTACACACCGAAGATGATATAATAGTTTTAACTTATAACATGCGCAGCAAGTATCTTTTTTTGCAGAAAACTTTTAATATTATTATTATTATTTTTTCTCATTTGTGCTCCTAATGTGATCTCTATAAAAAATTTCTAAATCACTCGTATGGAAATTGACCTGAGATCTTTTATTTTTGTTCAAGACTGAAAGTATTACTGTTCAGGAACAACTTCAGAATAAGCGATGGAAAAAACCTTTTTCCGCGTTGCAGTATCTAATTATGGAGACCCAGATACGATGATAGTCACACCTTCATTGCCTACGCAGCCCTCCTTTGATGACCTAGGATTTTGCTAAAGGACTGCTGTCGCCAAACCATGATGAAGTCAACTTCTCTTCATTCAATTATCAGATCAAGTCAATCAAAAACCCTCTGCAGAAAACAAAATACGAGAAGAGCACAATACCATCTTCAATGAATTAGAAAACACTACACTGATTAATAGTATGATACCAGACTGAAAAGGATTTGGAACGAGAAAAAAGATCTTTTCTACAAACTTGAAGTTACTGCAGGAAGCATAAGTTACAACTTTGGGAATGAATAAACCGGGACGCAGAACCCCTATTAGTCTTGGTCTACACAGACTATTCCAAGCAGAGAGATAGTATGCAATGCCAATACGTGCGCAGAGATTATGACTTTGAGAGAATCTTTATAGTTACCTGCAAAGTAGATTTAGGCATTTACAATTCAAACGACCTTGGATGGATAATTCGATAAAAATAATGTGGGTAGTTGAACATGTTCATGTAGCAGGAAATCAGAAAGTCATCATTGTGGCAAAGGACGAGAAGAAAAAGTGTTTGTCTGTGAAATTACCCATGTTGTAGCAAAACGGAAAATCAGACATGTTTAGACAGTGGCACCAAGAATATTAGGAAGAGGAGACTTTGAGACACAAAATTCAAAATCTTCTGTTGTTTACAATACCAATATAGCTGCTGAAGTGTACTAGAAAACTTTTTAACGGATCAGAAGATCAGTTGCCCGAATCTCTAGAATTCTACGAAAACTCAAATGAAGACTTTCTAAAATCAAACTGTAGGTTACTAGCTGAGATGAGGTTCAATGATCCTTTCAAAGAATTATTTTTGCTCACACAATAATAAAGAATGCCTGCTAAGTGCTAGATAAGTCAAGAATTGAAAGATTAAAACATCTTATAAAATAATGCGCGGAGCGACAGAATAAGAGTTTTGTCTAAATTGATTAATTTAAGTCAAACTTAATGAGCACAATTCAATGTTCATGAGTTAGACGACAAACTGAAAGGGCCACGACAATAAAGTAAAGATCTTTAAGTTAACTACTTAAATCTTCTAGAAATTCTTCCACTTCTTCCTACGCGACGTTTACCCAAAACCATCTCCAGGACCTACACTTATCTATTATTTGTGACAGTACACTTCAAGAAGAACAGCAATGTAACGTTTAATATTTTGAACAAAATATGTAACGGGAAAATGCCCAAAAGTATGCACAAGTTCCGTATAAGCCAGATATCGGTAGATGTTCAAGCCCATAGCTCATGTCGAAGACGGGAGTAGCTTCCAAAATAGTAAATAACCTGAGCCTAAAACTTAGCTTTTAGCTGAAAAGCCTAAAAGAGATACCAAAAGGGCGCCAGGAGACAGTGCCACACAAAACGATGTAATTCGTCGACCTGTCCCCACACCGACGAACACGCTGTATATAGGGTCCACTCAAAATACCACCCTGTAGATAAACACTTTATAATCGTGTCCGGAGACTAAATTGTATTCTCTTTTACTTACCAAGGAACCTTTGTTGGTTCCGCAACTTAAAATAAGCTTAATAAATCTCCAGCCTCTCTCTCGTTTCTCAAAACTATAAACAAAGGTTTATTCACAAAATCAAATATTATGCGGGTTGCTAGAAGCCAAGGTCCATTATCAAGGCACCTAAATAAGCTTATAAAACAAAAACAAACTCCTAGAAATAAGAACACAAAAGTTAAACTACAAGAATTTATTATTATGCTTTGAAATCGAGTAAAATAAACATTTACAAAAAGATTCAAAATGATATGGTTGATTGAAGAAATTATTACTTTATAAACATCAAATAAAAGAATGACAATTACTACATAAAAATTAGGTCTGAAGGACCCGTCAAATAAATGCGTTTAGAAATCATTAAATCGCAAAATACTTATTGTATTAAACCCCTCTAAGCAAACAAAATTAAACATGATTTAAAACTATTAATAAATTTAGAACATATGAACTTGTATTACTTCAAACAAAAAGAATACGTTCAAGATTACTATAGAATTTAAACTACCTATTGTTTTCCCTAGATTTTTCCGGAAAGAATACACTATAAAGATACTTTTCTAACATTAAAATAAACCAAACATTAACGTGAAATACTCAAAGCATTTGAACAAAACAACATAAAAATACAAACAACTATATGTAACATAAACAATTATTCCTTACTCTAAATCTGGAGGTTCTTTGAGTTTCCAGCAACTTTTCCAAATACAAAAGAATTGAATTTACACTAAATTTAATTTCGAGAAGGCATGGCTTCAACCACAATAAATTTTTAAACACTTAACTTCCACAAACACAAAACTTTAATTTTCTTAATAACGAAGAGAATACCAGATTTCTCGATGGACACTGAAGATGGGATAATGATTCCATGAACCAGGGAATATGACGAAGATAGCGGGGTCAAAGAACACCAGGTACATAACGGAGATTTTCATAATGACTAAACCAAAAACTCAAGAAGAAAGTGAGACTAAATAACTTCCAAATAACGGGCTCGACACGGTTACTTCTTTACGCGATCCTTCTAATGAAGACAGGGACGATGAGCTTGTCGTTCATCTCCACATACTAGTAAAAATACAGGTAACACCTTTCAGCATATGAATTTTTACGTTCATCCGCACAATGATGCGTCAATATTTTAATCCTCAAAGAGGCCTCCCTCGAGGATTAACTCAAAATGCAAATTAATGCCCATAAACCATAAACCAAATAGAAAACTAAAGCAAATTCACAGCCACTAAAATGTCGAAATTAACCTTGCGCCACACTTAAAGATCGAAACAAAACGCGAGAAGCACCGGGTCCGCTTGGACCAGGGAGGTCGCGGTGAACACCCGCGTTCCACGGTGTCCAAATTTCCACTCCCCCAGAAAATCACAAAGTACCAACAAAGGGAACGGTTTGGCAAAATAGAAAAGTCAGTTGTACACGATATCCCCAAACAAAATACAGACGATAAATTGGATAATGGAAAACTACTGGATATCATTTCTTTACTGTAGAACTGTCTTCTGCCAGACATGAATTAGCAAATTACGAACATGTTCTTTCTTGGAAATACAGTTGAAAAATATAACAAAGATTTAAAAACAGCACAAAGCACGTTCGGGTCATAAAATACTGTATTGGATTTCACTAATGAAAGAAGTATAAAACCATTTATCGAACACATTTTAATTCTTAACAACAGAACTCCAAAGAAAAATATCTGTTAGCAATATAAACAACTTGCAAAACTTTAAAAAGTAAGACGAAGCGATAAATTTATATTAAATGAATGTATTTAAAGCAAAATTTGCAAAACTTTAAAATGACATTACAAATAACTATTTATTTTTGTGTGCTAATGGTAAAACAAAATAAAATACAAATATATTTAGTTAATTAAAAACGCCATAAAA
The DNA here is from genome assembly GCA_011009095.1 of Ignelater luminosus. NCBI lineage: Eukaryota > Metazoa > Arthropoda > Insecta > Coleoptera > Elateridae > Ignelater > Ignelater luminosus. The sequence continues at coordinate 126,121 of VTPC01004133.1, forward strand.
GAAAATATTCCAATGACAAATATAAATCCAGTAGATAAAATAGGTTTTATCGTCACCAATAAATCCGCTAAAATATTATCCAAGAGCTTACGCAATCCGTTTCACCCATAAAATGCAAACAATTTTAAATACAAATCAATACAGCCAGAACTAGGTGATATGCAAAACCAAAATCATTAACAACATTTATTTAAAAATTTGCAAGATGCTTGGGAGTAACACTGACGGTTAGTCGCCTAAGCCCTAAAGTGATTCTCTCATTCTAAAGCGAGTTTGTAAATTAAAAAATAATTAAGTTACTGTTAAATTAACACTGTAACCAGAAATAAAATAAATAAACCTGACAAAGAATGTATTTGCTTTACTGTCGCAGTCTTTTCGGGACTCACCGCGTTAATGTTTGAGGAAACTTCAAAACTCTTTCATTTTCACAGGTTTTAGTAACAACTATAATAAATGATTCACATAATGAGTATGACGTCTAGAAAGTATTTGTGGGATTCGCCATGGCATTCTTAGGGCATCTTGAAAACTAAAATAATTGCCATGAATAGCCAAATAGAGATTTTTATTCTCTGTCGCAAAGAAACGCTTTGCTACTTACAGCACTATACACACAAGAGGTTTGATAGGCGTCGACTATAAAACAACCAAGAAGTGGTTACTACGACGCAATTTATCTGCAACAGAGGCCCTTTTGACACATTCTAACCATTCGACTCTCTGCAATCGAAAGAGGTCCATAGACCTTTGCTAAATAATTGAAACTGACTGCTTTACATGACTCTTTATTTCAGTTAATCCTACAAAACGTTTGGATTGACTGACAGTTTAAAACGTGATTCACAGTTGACCATTAACAGAACTGTTTTTGACGACTATAAAAATAACAGTAAAATTATGTATTACTGATATTCTCTTTTAGGGAGAAAATATTTCTGGGATTAATTTTATAATTCTTGGAAACGAATTTGAGAATATATGCCGTGTAAACTTATTGAATTTGCACAGAATGACATAAAACTAGCCATTTGGTGAAGCTATGAAAAGCCTCTTAATTGAGCTAGTGCCGGATCAGAAGACCGTTTGCTTGAGTTGTTGTTATCAGAAATATCACCAAATTTCTCCGCGCCAAGTATTGAAAACACCAACTGTCTAGATTTTGAGGCATGCTATAGAAATATGTAGCTTTTAATCTCTTTGGGAAATGGCTTTTCGTGTAGACCATTCAAGGTAAAAAACGTCTTCGGTTGAAACTCGATTGAATACCCACGGTGGAAACGACAGTACTATTTAACGTATTTGACTCATTTGAAAGTAGTCAAGATTTACAGAAGCTTACATAATGTAAGTACGTTTGGATATTTTAATTAAAACAAACCCTACTTATGGAAAAATATAAGAATTCTCCAGCTGCCTCGATTACTTATTAACAGTGTATTATAATGCAGAAGATGTAAAAGACGAGCAAACTTCCTGGTCTGAGTTTCTTTTACAACACCAAGTTGCATCATAGCCGCATTTGATATAAATCTCATCGAAATTGTTCATTTCTCGTTTTCGGGCTTTTTTCTGTTAGGCATGCTCCAGTAGTTTTGATTACAACATCTTTTTTTAGATTTATTCGTCTTCGATATTTTCTATTTCTATCCCATTTTCTTAGTATATTTCAAGGTTTTTTAGTTTTTCTTTCCATGTACACCTCACGCTATCGATATCGGTTTATAAAATTGATGTTACAAAAATTCTATTGAGAATCTTTGATCATTTTGGAATTTTGTTATATATCTACTTCAAGAAATAATATTTTGTCTCTCTCCTAATATTAAAATGTATGAATTTATGGAAATTCTGATCTGCATTTCAGTAGACAAGAAGTTTTAAAATATTAGAATATCCATTTCATCAAGTTAGTAAGAAATTTATAGTTTAATCCTTAAAAAAAGGCTATCTATATAAATTTTAAGAATGTAAAATATTTTTTGTTTTAAAATTAAATGCTAGCCCCTTCTGTGTCATTCTGTTTGGTTTTAATTTAATTGCTTAATTTATGCTAATGATTTCAAATTATCTATGTAACTGCTGGAAGATTTATCTGCTTCCAAAGCAGTCAAGCAGCAAATTGAACGCATTAAATTGGTTATTTTTCAAGAAAACGTTTGCTTATAATTTATTTTAAGCTGGAGTTTCAAGTTTTATAAAAATTAATCTTCTTTCGGTGTTGTACAGTTTTAATCTATTTAAAAGTTTTATGAAAGATTCGTAATGGCGAAAAAATTAACTGGTTTTTTTACTTTTGATTTTTTCCGTGTGAACGGAAAAATCCATTAGCGCTAATACTCTGAATGATTTGAAAATCATGAAAAACGAAAAAAAAAGAACGAGATGAACGAATTTATTAGAAAAGAGTGCTGCAACAGGCACTACAGAATTGCAGTCAGCGTGCAAGTTTAAAATATCAATCCACCAGAGAATTGGATTTCAGTCTCATCTTTACTTTTTCCTAATGCAAAAAACAAAGAATGGCGCTTTTGCTACCTGGTATGTAACTGACAAATAAAAAGCTTAAAGAATAAAGGCAGTGCAATGTCCTTAGCTAAAATACGACTAAACTCTTACACACATCAGGTGATGTAGCGGAACGTTCCCTAAACCCATCAAAAGTGGAGTTGTATCGAATAGTTGACGAGGGAAAGCGGGACGATGCTATGGGGGAAAAGTGAAAACTTGGTAAATAATGAATCAAGTTACAAAATGGTATGTCAACGCCCTGTTGTAATTTAGCGAGCAGATTATTCCTAAAAGGAAGGTAAACCGCCTAAATGAAAGTAATTCTAGATAAATTGTTGAAAACAACCGAGGTGGAAAATTCTTTCGTCACTCCTACAATTATTTCAAGGTTTCAAATTGAAAAGGATTACTTCAAAGTAAATGAGGAAATGCTCTACGCTGAATGAATATAATTCATTTATGTATATTAGAGATCATTTTAGTGTGAGACTTCTTCATAATGTATTTAAGTAACACAAGCTTTATTTACCTTTTACTAGTTATTTTGCAATTATTTATTATAGAAAATTAGAATTTCAATTTGAACCAAAAACCGAACTTTGTTAAATTCTGCTACATCAAATCGGATACTGGTTGATTAGCCCGTATGTATCAATTTTTTATTTTATTTTTCTATGGGTGCTTTTGCAAGCAAAGCAAGTGTTACTCCGCAATATGCGGGAATGTTATTCGGTAATTTTATTTCTTTTAAATTAAAATTAAAAAAGCATTTCTAATATGCTAGTTAAATCCTTAACAAATAGGAAGCGATATTCTGTCTCTTTTCAAAAGAATGTTTTTAAAAGGAATCGTCAAGCATCACGCCTTCATTGAGTAGAAAGCAGTAAACCCTTTCTAGAAGAAAATTGAATAATTTGAGAAAAATATCTGTGCAAATTTAGAAGAAAAAATGGAAGGCATAAAATTTTAAAGTTATTTTACGATTTCTCGGATAATTTTCAGGTTTTTATTGGCAATTTTAATATTTTTTTTATGTTTTCAAAGAACCTCCGTCGTAAGTGTTACATAACACCTCATCCTATTTGGTTCCATTGAAGTTAAACAGATTATACAAAGGCAGGCAGATAGAGCTTGGGGTATTTCAACAAAAGCAAAAAGCTCGGATAACGCAATATCAAGGAGTTCTCATTCCAAAAGACCTAAGCGAAGACCGCGATAATGCACGCGCACAGCCTCGCCACTCGATCAGATTATTTGTGTCGCGTCGTAAAACACGAACCTTTACACTTAGCCAGGTGCCATTCAAGAATTTCCTGTTGGAAAACCCATCACACACGCATTACGCTCTTTCCGCTTCGACTTTATGTGCCAGCTCTTAGTCTGGAACACTCATTTAGAATTTAAGTTATTGTATTTATTTATTCTTTCGTATACGACCTAAGCGAATGCTCGGTAATAGTACACTACATTTGATACGCAACAGAACTCGATCACTTCTGTATGTATAGAAATGTGATTGAGAAAAAACTCGCCGATTGTTAAGCTTTTTCTCTAAAAGTATCATTTACGCATTAACAGCTTTTTGGAATAAAATTTAGGAAATTGGATTTTTTCGTGTTATTTATAGCTAAACGCAACATTTCACAAATTCGGATCAATTGCTATAAGCAATTACTTTGTAGGAATTTCATATCCATTAATGAATTTTCACTGTATCCATTCGTTTCGATAATAGCCAACAGCGAGAACTGAGTTCATAATAAACACAGCAAAAAAATAAAACTTTTATGTTTGTGAAATTGATGAAGGGGGACGTAATTTGGCATAAAGAATTCATAATTTTGCGGTTACATGCATACTAACCCAAAAGTAACGAGATGTATGTAATAAAGAATTAACGAACTTTCAATGAAAGAGGGTTTATGAATTCCTTAAATAGCTTCTGTCTATATAGTTTTACGTGCATATCTTCAGAGGATTTGACATTTGATTTTGTTATAGAGAATGTTAACTAAATGGAAATTGTTAAGAAGAAGGTATTAAGAAGTTGCTTTTGCATTGCTTGTTGATTATAGAAAGTGTTTCTTATTATTGTACTTATAATCCATTTAATTTCAATAGACAATGATATATCGTATCTCTAGTATATATCACCGATTTGTAATATTATGTATGTACGCTGTGTTATTGATCGTCTGTTAAATACATAACATTTCAGCAACAAGAAATGTTTTAGTGGTGAAGGAGAACTGACAACTTTCCACTAATTCCTAAAACTGCTTTCATCTAATATAATCTCATCAAGGTCTTGACTAAATCATGTTTTACATAATTATATCATTAACATGATAATGTGCTTAATTTTATATAAAATACTTCGAGTTACTCAATTCTATGTTGGATGCGTATAACACTAATTTAATTATATGTTTCGTGAAATACTTTTCTCTCTATATTCAAGATTTTTCTCTATTTTTAATTTACTTAGCTACAGGTATGAGAAGTGAAATATAAAACACTTTTGGGAAAAACAAGTTTGTTATCAGTCCTAATGGTAAGATTATTGATAGAAATAGCAGTAGCTCCGTTGAAGAAGAATAGAATAAAAAGGAATTTAAGATTAAAGAGAGTACGTAATGTCTCTTGTTTTGAGTTTGAGGGAGGAGTTCGCATACATCAATTTATGTTTCGTCGAAACCTTTGAACTTCAAAGTTTGAAATAATTATTTCAAACAAAGAATAATAACAAAAATGAAAAATATATTAGTTACAGAAAATGGCGTGTCTTTGTTTCAATGAGCGTTAGGTTATTTTCTTGAAAATTTTTACCCACCCGACGCTATATATTTACCAGCACATATTGTCTCCTATTCTCGCCTAAGACATCTTGGACTTCCAGGTATTCATTTTTTTCACTTCAATCTTAGAGTAAATAGGGGTTTTAGAGAACCAGCTATACACAACCCTGAGTCTAGTACTGACTTCCCTGATACGTAGGTGTCTCGACTCGTTTCAGGATTATCTTATATGCACACCCACAAGCCTAAAAACACACTCTAGGGTCGCATTCAAGACACAAACCACATCTGTAAACAGTCATCGCCAGACAAGAGACTGCAAATGTACAAGAAAGATAGATATATGATTTAACTAATATAGCTTCTAATATACTCTAATATTTTGAGAGATTTTTCTGTTTACAAATATCATTTTTGAACTAGCGGAAGAGGTTTAAGAATAAGTAAACATTTATATTAAAATCTTGATAACGTAATATAAATTAATCATAATGACAAATCTTCAAAATCGTTTTGTCATAGCGAATAATGAAGTACCTGGAAATTGATCATTTTTCTTTAATTCGCTAACTACCATTGTTTGTAATTATAGCCTACATGAAAATACAAAATACTTTAAAATTAAAATTCCTAAATGTAGCAAACACAGAAATATACTTACAACTAACCTATTATAACTTAGTATACTCTTTGCTATAACTAAAATAAACTAGATACTGAACTACTTATTCCCGAAAAAGCGATTTCTAAGGATATGATGTAAAAATACCTATTGAATGTAAGAGCAAGTAATTTATAGGTTTATTTTAAAAGAATACTTTTAAACTGTATACTAAAAGAAATAAGTTTTTGGCAGACAAGTTCCTTTCGTCATGTTTTACTGTTACCCCTTTAGAATGACGAAATGCTTTTATCCTTTTGTTGCATGGTGGAATCCAGATGTGATTTGTTGCAGGGTTAAGGAAAAATCTAGAGAAACCGAACAGAGATAATAAACAGGGCCGGCTGAAGAGCCGGGTTTAATTAATTCTTTGTATCGACATGTTTAGAATAAATAAAATTTCTAATTTTTTCTAAATATTTAAAATAAACGAGTTATGCTATGTCTGAAAAAGCAGTGTGTTCTTTTTTTATTTTAAAGGCTCCGCAAAATGCTGTCCTGGGCCCCGCAAAACTTCCAACCGGCCCTGATAATAAACAATTTACTGTATTTCTGTAGGTAACTTTAGTCATTGCAACAGGTGTTGTTAGTTTAGTTGCACTTCTAATTCGATAGTCTGAACTCAAATTAGTTTGTTATAACGCTTATGCTACTGTTGTACTTCTGGTACTATGATAATAGGTAATTGCCTTTGTCATACTATATATCTTCAGACCCTATGTTAGGCACACGTTTGCATAAATTATTATTGAATCATTTGAAACAACTTGGTCGTTGTAGCCTAAATGTAAAGCAATAGTGTCCGACTAGGGATCGAACAATAGAAAAGTCAATAGTCTTTTAGGTACAAATTGCGAAAAACCCTATTTTTATTATAATAAGAAAAAAGGTCATGTGCTATATGATGCTCCTCATTTAATTAAAAGCGTTCGTAATACATTACTTAAACAAAGTATATTTTTCGAAGGAAAGGCCGCCCGCTGGGCTGACAAGTAAAATTGTATAATATTTTCAAGTTTAATACATTATCAAATCTAATGTCGAAAATTAACGACAAACACATTAATCCTAATCACTTCTAAAAAATAAATGTGTCGTTGGCTACACAAAGTTTTAGTAAAGAGTTTGCCGCAAACCAAACAGGTGAATTAAACTCGCCTACAGCAAAAGACATTGCAGACTTTTTACTACAAATAAACGATCTCTTCGATCGTTTAGATTCAAAATCTAAATTTGATAAAAAATTCTCCAAAATAAACTATTGCCGGTATATTATCATTATGGGCCGATATACAAATCCAAAATCCACAGTATTTTCTCTTAACCAGCCGTTTGAATCGGGATCCCATAGGGAATTTGTTTTCAAAAATCCGCCTTCGCCGAGGGTTTGATCCAAATTCATCAGTGCAACATTTTAGATTGGCATTGCAAAATCTTAGGCCATCATCATTGCAGAAATCTGTTTCAAAATCGAACTGCGCAAATGATGACGATAATTTTGTTTTTGAAAATGAGAATTTTTCAAATCAAACTGGCAATGATAAATATGATGAATTAAGTGATAGTGCAGATGTCGGCAATGTTACGTCAGTTTCTTCAGCCGGTATCGATATTCCCAGTCAAATAGACATAGATGTTAATACTGAAGATTTTACTTTAGAATGGAATGGAATTAAATAGTTAAGTAGTTTTCCGGAAAAACCATCCTGGCCGTGGAAAATCGGAAAATTTTGCCCAATTTCGAAAAAAAGTTTGGAATTTCAGCTCGAAAATGGGTTCTAGATAGTTTTTTTGGGTCGCTGATCACGAATCCGGCATTAGTTTTCCGGAAAAGTAAAAGTTCCTTACCTTGGAATAAGCAACGGCTTGCATTTGAAAAGAAAACTAGAAATTACGTGCTGTATTTTGCTAAAACACTGCTAAAAATGCGACAATTTGTCTGCATGTTGATGTAAAAGTTTTCAATAAGTTGGCTAATAAAATAAGATTATAAAAAACAGAGAACGCGCTTTATTGATCAAGATCTTTTATATCATGTCTTAATAATTTACTCTTACGAAAAATATAGACTGGTATAATAATAAATCATAAAATTGTTTTGTTGAATAATTTTAAAGCTGAAATACGATAACATCGCAATTTCGGAAGGATTGTCAGGTCTTCCTAAAAGAGGATATTCTAGTTAGTGGGAATACTACCAGTTTTAAAATAAAATACTTTAAAAGAGATATAATACAAAGACCGACAACAAGTACCTAGATCTTTCTAAGAAAGACTTTCCTTAAGATCATAAATCATAATACAGGTTCTGCTTTCTCTACCTGCACAGTTTTAGTTTGGGCGTAATCCGCTTCGTGTACTTACGTTAGTTCTAACAACTACCGTAGAACTAATCACGGCGCTACTCATCACGCACATGTAAAAGTGTGTAAAAACACCCCCTCATATCCGCACTTGCCCCTGACCTGCAACTCAAAGTCTATTAGGTCGCACCTCTAAAACCCTATTTACTCTAAGCTTCAATGCACTTCAGAAAAAAACTCACTTCAATTCACTTTTGTTAAAATTTGTTCATTTAATTTACTGTTTTTGTAATGTAGGAGTTAACTTTAGTTTTTCCACGCATTTTCGATCAACTACTGTTACTACTACTGCAAATTTGACATTATATTCCTATTCAGGGCAGTGCTTAATAAACCTTAAAGTTATTTTGTAAGACCCACGTTCATTCTAGCAAACCAGGAATTTAATCTTCTGTATGGAATGAACGTGCATTTTTGCTATAGTCACCCAATGGAATTGTCAGAATGAAACGAATAAGACTGGGCTTTAATTCTGCCCTCCACAAAGATCACAAATCGTGATACTATGAAAAGGAATTTTACACGCAACTTCATCTACTTCCTTTATTAACTCTAATGCAGTGTCCGCCAAAAAGTTTGCACCATATGAGGAAATTTGTTATTGCATGACTTATGGAAAATTTGTTATTGAATGACTTATGGAAAATTTGTTTCCAGAATCAGGTTTTGGTTTCTCCAGAACCAAAAATGACACACAAAACTAATCATGCGGTCTCCATACTTGTCAAATTTGACATTTTTAGAAAAAATGTCCGAAAAATGGATTTATTTGACCGAATTTTGAGAAAAAACATGAAGAAAATGTTTTCGTTACAATCTTTTACCCGTATGCAAATTTTGAAAACCCTACTACGATTTTCATATTTTCCTCTTTATTTCGCTTTTCCTTATTTGTTAATCAATAAAAGTCGATCCAATCTAATTCAAAACACTTTGAAAGATGCGACAAGATATGTATATATGCATACAATGCACGCCCTAATTACAAATCAGATTTATGTGTTTATCTGTATGAATGAGATGAACTTTGCACCAAGTGTGCTACTTTACCAAAGCTCCATTTTTTTTACATAAAAATAAGAAAAAGAAGATTATTTAGACCGTAAAATGAGTATTGTTTAAATGTGTCTAATCAAGTGCTTTGAATTAGATTGGGCCGACTTTTATTGATTAACAAATAAGGAAAAGCGAAAAAGGGCAAAATATGAAAATTGTGGTAGGCTTTTGAAAATTTACATACGGGTAGAAAATTGCAAAGCAAACATTTTTTTCAAAATTCGGTCAAATAAGTCCATTTTTTCTAAAAATGTCAAATTTGACTACATTTGAGTAGGTCATTTTTGGTTCTGGAACAAGCAAAACCTGATGCCGGAAACACATTTTCCCTAAGTCATTCAATAAAGAATTTTCCCATATGGTGCAGACTTTTTGGCGGACACTGTATATGCTAAGTGGTTACCAAACGTGGATCTATCCATATAATAAGGAGTGAAAAAGTTGTTTTCATTGTCCCAAATGCCATGGTTGCCGTTGTATGCACTAATTTGATGCGCTTGGTTCTCTTTTTAATAATTCTATAGTGGATGTGAAAAATGACATAGACTCCAAAAAGAGATCTAGTCAGTTTCTATTACAATTTTGCATTGCAAGTAACATAGATAGCAGAAAATATAAGATGTCCAATTTACACCTATACTATATAGATTTGGTTCATAAGATGTTGCTCAAAAAAGCGTTTATGCAAACTACAACATCAACTGTAACTTGTAAGTTTTCTTTTTGGCCTCGTGAAGTAAATACTGCATTCGTTGTGTTTGTTGTATGGTGGTGGTGCCCATGTGTTTTCGTTAGTCTGTAGACTTTACTTTTTGTAAATAAAGCTCTGGTTAAGCATTTGGAGACACTCAAGTCAAAACAAAAGTCTATTGATATTAAAAATCTCTTTGGTCATAATCCGAAGCTTTTTTGTCTATCTGATCGTTTCTACAATTTTGCTGAGAATTAAAATTCCACATATTTGTCCCTATTCTTTAGCCATTTTACACATATCAATTGAAATAAATATTTTGTCTTGAGTACTGATTCTATCATCAAATTTTTCATATCTTAAACAATTATTCACTTTGGCATTTCGCCTATCGATTCCAGCTAACCATAGACTATTGATAGTGGTGGATATTAAGATTAGTTACATTACTAACTGTTTTGTATTACGTCTTAAAGAGTTTTCTCCATTTTTTTTACTAATAAGGGAAAGGAACCACTTACAAGTATAAATGCCAGTTTCAAATGATTCTGATTTTAAATGATAACAATTTAATGTTTATTAATTCTGGACCTGAGTATTAAAAGGGTCAATATCCATTTTCACCGTTATGAGATATTAGTGGTGCTAGTTTTAATAGCAGATATGATTTCATTTTAAGTGTGTAAAACTCAAAATGATATATTATAAGCCTTTAACAATAGGAGATTGACCTTTTTTGTATCGATAGTATTGAACCAGGGCATTTTAGTGTTGGTTAAATCTCAAAAACGGCAAAAGCGGAGATTGGCCCTTTTAATACTCAGGTCCAGAATTAACGAAGAAATTTTGGTAAAATTTGAATTTCAAAGTACATCCAAAAAAACGTTTTAGAGCGACTCTTTGCAAAAGACTGCCGTGGCTTGCAAGTATTGACTTGAATTTCTTAACTCTTAACACATTAATCGTCAAAGCAGACACCGATGTCGACTCATAAGGTTCTTCATAGGGCCATAGCAGATATCGGTGACTACTTTATATTTAGGCGAGCGATCACATTTATTATTTGTGTACGCCATGGTCTTGCTGAATAATGCTCATACGATATCTAGGGTGCTTACTCCAGTGGGAATTTATTAGATACTTATTGAGACTGCACGCCCCCGTGTAAATTGTATTAATTTTCGCATAGTAGGCACCAGGGCAGACATACGAGTGTCTTCCACTAGCGACCATTACAGCTAAATTATGTTTATTGAATGTGACCGCTGTGACCTAAGAAAGTCTAAAACAGGCAGACGCCGGTGTCCGTTTTGATTTTTTCTGAGATTTCATTCAAAACTTGTAGTTTAAGGAAAATCCTTGATGTAATCGAGGTTTGTTAAATAACTAAAAACTTGCAGTTGTACTTTGAAAATAAAAATTAAAAACTATACCACTTGAAATTAAAGTTATTTGAAGCTGGAATTTATAAAAAGTTCCTTTTCCTTGTAAATGTTACCATGGTCGACCAGTGTGTATGTACAACAACAGAAGTTGCTTTATGTGTGTAAGATTCTTGTTTAATGCGAATATACTGAGAATTTTTCATTTAATTGAAAATAAATTGTCAAAATAAACAAAATAATCATAAGATTGAGAATAAAACAGCAACCTAACTGTAGTCGGTGATTTTGTACAACGAACTAGAAAATTGTGTTCTTATTTGCGGTATGCCGTTTATTGCTTTGAATATATTTCTGAGAACTTTTAAATACTGACATGCATACTGAGCAAATCACGTCAGTTTAACACTCTGAAAATTCTCTGTTCGACAATGTCCAGAAAATGATAGTTGATTCAAAAATGGCGATCAAAGTTTTATTGATTAGTTTTTGATGATAAATGTGGCAAATAGACAATGGAAATGAAAAAAGATTCTTCAGAATTAAGCAGTTTCCCATATCTCAAGGATTTTCAATGGCAACCTACCCTATGTTCCTTGTGCGACATCGTGTTGCAGAATTTCATTCGGGCCTAAATGTTTATGATTAGCATACAAAAAGAAACCAAGACGAAAGACAAGTGCGTATAAAGTTTCGTAATGTTCTGTAATGGAATTTATGTTATGAAAAAGTTGTTGCAATTTCGAATAAAATCTTAAATTTTCTAAGCTAGATATTACACCCTTAATAGTTTTCTTCTTTCTTCTAAAACGAGTTTCATTTTGTTTCTACTAATTGATAACAGGATAATACACAGTTCGAGAAACTAACGATATCTGCATTTAAAGAACTGTATTTCTAATGAAAAAGGAAGATTGGAATTTTTTATTTCAAACAAACTTTGAAAAATTACAAATAATATTGCTGTTGCCATTTATTCGTAATAAAGTTCATAACTATCTTACATACGTTTTTCTTATTAGCTTTCTAATGAATTATTTGTAATTAAGAACTCCACTCAGTTTCCTGATGTGTTATGATGTGTTTTAATTTGAAGACCTTTATCTGTAATCGCTCTAAGCTCCAATTTCTCTCATGTCATACACCCCCGTCTTTTGTAGATTAATTTATATTTCCCAGTTGGACCATCCCTCATATAATTTTATTAACATTACTACCCGATCACGAAATCTTGTTCAACGTGACTTGATCATTTGCAAAGCGTAAATTGAAAATATTCCTATAGTTACGCAACGCTTCTATTTGCAGTTTTTAAGGCCTGGTTTTCATAATGGATTTAAATGAAAATTAGACTAACAACAGCCTCTTCCGGGTTCTTTTAATATTCTATACTAATTAAAACGTTCTTATGTTCTTATGAATTCTCTCTTGTTGCCTTTAGGATATCTAAATCATTTTTATTAGAAGCGGATATGTATTTTAGTTTGTGTCAAGCTTGGCATCCAGAAATGGCTTCTCGGAGTTCTGATGAGAGTATAAAACTCGAATGACTTTTTTTGCAAGGAAGAATTACTACTATTTAGAATATTAACCAAGAACCGCAAGGTACCTCATGCATTCGTGACATGATATTGATTTGACAATATTTAGAATTATAAATCTAAAGTTTGATATGACTTGTTTATCTCAGTTTGTCATCAAAAGTAATATTTTCTTAGAAGTCACATAAAAGTTTTCGTTCTCGAATATTTTTTGAAGTACTAAGTTAAAATATGTTCCAATAACGAATTATAGAAATAATTATTGGATTATTTATACGTCTGGTTCGTGGGCAACAGACAATTTAGAAATCTCTCTTCGTTGGGAATTTTTTCAATTTAGATTTAAATTAGTTCAGTATTTCGTCGTTTATATAACGAAGGGGGTGCATTAGCTAGAATCTGTGTTTGACAACCCTTACGCAGTTAATAATTTCATTTGCAGTCGAATAAATGGCCACGCCACTTGCCTCGAGCAAATTAACTTAATAACTATTCCCCCGTACGAATTGCCTTTATTATTATTGGGTTATATTTTAGTACGAAATGTCACTTTATTTACTAACCCTTACCCCTTTATTGTATTTAAGTAACGCTAAATGACATTTAATTGTCCGGTTGTTAAGTACAAATGTTAAATTGGAATGGCCGGCTCATTTTCCTCCTTGTAATTGAATTAAAACCTTTTTGAATTCTTAGTGCTTTTATGACTCCTGTCATTATGTAGTAAATTCTGTCAAACTACGTTATTACTTTTAGGTAGTAATAATAATATTTATTATTATGTTATGATTATGTTCATCATGGGAAAATTTATATTTAAATTAATTTATTCTACGTTGATATGATAAAAAGGGGTTGATTTTTGTTTTAATTTCTGGATGATGGTGCACTTTCGTTTTTGACAAATCGAGCACGTGAGCGACACCTTAATTAATCATCCATTAGCGTGAGATAAAACAGGCTTTTAAAAGGAAAACTTAATTTATTTCCATTTGATTTGTCATGTAATGTTGAGCGCTTACATAATGTCACGAAAAAAGCAGGTTTAGGAAATCTTTTGAGATTTTAACCAAAATATGAAAAATTATTATCAGAGTTTTTTTTATCTTTTATTAAAATTCTAACAGTGAAGGTTAGAAATAATCTTTCTTTCTTTTGAAGTTTTTCACAAAGAAACCAGAGATACCTTATATTTAACTTGTCACACTACAAAAGGTGTTTGTCGGTACTAATCCTTTGACTTTGTGCACAAAAGGTTGGTGAAAATTCCTTCAAATCGTTTGTATTAGGTTCGTGCACGCGGATTCCCGCATCTTAAATATTATTTAGTAATTTTAATAAAGCTTATAGTAGTTGGGGGAATAGTCTGCATATCCTTTTGGAATTAGTATCCGGTCGACTGGTGTTCTGCAGCGTATGTAATGTATAAAGCGAATTAATGTAATTAAATGTAACCAAACTAAATCGTTAGAAATACGTTTAATTAGAGAGTTCTGTAGCATCACGTAATAGAAGAAAGAAGTTTCTTTTGAGTTTTAAATTTGTGGTTAGTTAAAAGTAAGTATTTGCTCTTTGTAATTGCGTTTTCCTTTTGTTTGTGGAAACACGTAAGTACTTAATTGAATAAAGAGCTGATATTGTGCCCAAATGTCTTAATTTTTTTTCAAAGCTGTAGAAACATTAATTCTTGAAAACCTCCGTCACATAGGATTTATTGAGATGTTGACTGGTACGCTTCATTTAGATTGTGTGTATCTGAATGACTATAAGGTGATCGAAAATCATGTTTTTATGGGACACACTTTCATTAGCGACTTCCCTTTTTCCGAATGTCTTTCCAATAAATGGATTGAGTTCTCAAGATTACAAGTGAAACTTAGTGTTAGAATATATGAACACCTATTCACCTTATACAACAGAAAAGATAGTAGTTTAAGGTGTTTTTAAATTTTCATTTAGAAAAATCGATAGAACTAACGGGTAGATTTCTCGATTACTATAATAAGACCTTACACTTGAATCTTGGAAAATGGGTGCTGAAGAGTAGAAATCAGTGAAATACTGCTTAAAGCTATCTTATTAATGTTTGGCAACACTTCCGAGAGTGCTATATCAGAATTTTCCCACACATAGAAAACCTGGAATTATCAGAGTTTTCAACTATCCCTAAAAGTCAGGCAATAGTCAGGAAATTTAACAAAAATCTTTTAATATTAGGGTGTGGAAAAACTTTTTTTTTTGTTTATAAAAATCTTGGTAATATTGATTTTTTTTTAAAATTTGGGCATAATCAAACTCAAAGACATATCTCACATGCCGTTTCTCATATGTATGTCGATTGCACATGGCATGCTTTGTTGTCCGACCTCAATGTCAATATCCTCGATTTTGCACGTGGTTCATAGTGTCTTAGAGTATGAACATAAAAGTGACAAATTGGTCATTTAATGAATTTTGAAGATTCGTATATATTTTATTTAAACATTCACCTTTTAGAAGATTCATATACCTTTAAATCCATTCCAAAAAAATGTTCTAGTCTAGTATTCAAAATCTGTAATTTTGCACTAATTTATAAATTAGTAGTAGTAGTAGATTACATCATTCTACAACATAGCAAGACTTGTTTTGACCAGTAACTATTTGTTTGTCTTAGTAGAAATTCCAGACAGAATAATGAAATTCCCTGGCTTTTACTTATATCTTTCTAATTTTCATGACATTTTCATGATTTTTCCTTATTTAACATTTTTCTTCACTTGTCCATGCTAAAGTTAACCACGCACCGATATATAGCATACTATACAAAGTGACTTGATTGTTAATAGCCTAACAAAGAAAAAAGGTAAGAGTCGTGGAAAGCCTGGAAAAGCCAGGAGATTTTGTATTATTGTCACAGGGGAAACCCGTATTCAGCAACCAGAAATAAGACCTAAATTTATCAGGTGTTCCATTTCAAGATTCGAAAAAACGAAGTTGGTGTAGGTTTATGGGATACTCTGTATAGTTGAGAATAATCTTGGAACGTAAAGGTAGTTAGTTGTTTGGCACAACTTTATTTGGTCACAGTCACCTACCATCTAGAGCTAGACATATTACAACATGTTCGGTACATCGTCAAGCTTTGTGAATTTCACGTTGCAGTATTCTTATCTCTCATTATTGCAATCAATGTTTTTTTGAGGTTTTCTGCATCCACCCTCTTACCTTCCGGTAGCTAGTAATCTTACTTTTTTAGCCCAAAGTATTCTTTCTTGTCTTAACCTACCTATTATTATTATAAAACTAACTAATCTCCATTCTTCTCTCCTCCACTTTTTAAATTTTTTTTAGAAGACGCAACGAATTACAGTGAATCCAAAATGACGAGAAATACTTTACCGACACAGCCTACTACTGTACATAATGGAAAGTTCATATAAACACGAATCCGGAAAAGCACAGTGCTTGAAATACGTGATATCAAGAGTTTTACAGAAAATTTCTAATGTTTTAGTTTCTCAGAAGCAAACGGGATAACAGTTTCAGCACGACTGTTACCGTAAGGCATCCATTTATTGTAGATTTGGCTTTGACGTTGTTACCAGTGAAGAAGAATTAGGGAGGGGTATAACAACTTTATGTTAACATTAACAAAATAGTTTTCTCAGATATATGTTTGTTTTGTACTTGCTAATTCTTCTTGAAGTTATTTCTCTATTCACTCTGATGGCAAATGCTTTTTAATGGTCTCCTTGATCAACAATATATTTCTTCTTAAATATTTGCTGAACTAAAGAGTTCCTGCGAAAAAGGTAAAACTTGCCCACTTTGCTTTGGAGATATTTAAATTTTTAAAATCGTGAAATGACATTTTAACATCGTTTACTGATGTTTTCCCTGTTGACAATATGAAACACCAAACGAATCATCTGTAGTTTTTTAAGGGTTTAGGTTTTTACATTATTTCTAGTAGACATTTGGATTTCGATCAATAAAATTATATTTCTTTCTCTGCTAACCTCAATCTTACACGTTCTTCATTTTTCAATTTCAAGTTATTTGTGTAAGTAAAGTGAAAAAAAAATGGAAAATGTTATGAGAATTGCTTCAAACTGATTCTTTTCTGTTATTGGTTAATTCGTGAAAGATTAATGACATTTCACAACAAATTCATATCTTTAAAATTAACTTTTGGTAGTACACCCTGTGTTGTGGTAATTGTTAATGTCAACGTCTTGTTACTTATTAGGTAATTTTAGAATGCAACAACTAACATCAGATTTTAGAACTCAAAATGAGAGTATTCTCTCTTGCGTTCGTTCTATTTTTAATCCAGCTTCAGTAACATAAACACTTGAGTTAAAATAAAGAAAAGCATTTCAGGGTTACGGTTTCTAATTTATTAAGAATTTAAATAATCTTGTCTTTCATGTTAGTCAGTATTTTTAAATTCTTAAATTAGTTTACCTTAGTTTACCACTGTAGGTTACCCACATTCTTTAATGCTATTAAATCTATCTTGGAAGAGTTTCAAATGAAATTTTTTGTTAGTGAGTCAAAACATTGTAACAAAAAAAAACCAGCAATGTATCAAAACAAAACAAGTTTCTTAAAATAAAATGAAACTAATTTTAAGCTCACTCGAGAGATAATTCTTCGCTAACTTGTGAATGAGAATACATTCGTAAAATGCCAGCAACATATTATCTAATTGCCGCCCACATAAGCTGTTAATGTGCCGACAGAGACAAAGTAGTACAAGTTTTTCTAAATAACGAGAAAAAAACCAAGAACTTTTATTCATTTATTTTCTTTTCTACATTTATAAACTTTCCAAGATGTAAAGAAAACCGAATGTGGAAGAGTCTAATACAGATATTCCACAAGTAGGTGAAATATTCATAAGGAAAATCTACTTACGATATTAAGGGTTTCGGGTTCACGTACTTTATTTTTTCGTAGATAAGATTTGGAGAAAATCGAAGAACTATCTATCTCCATGAAAATTTAATAACTTCCTTATTCTCGTAATTGTATGATTACTTTTGCCTTATCAAGTTTGGAAAAAGAAAATTCATTTATTGCCTTTGTCAGCTTGTAGGATTGATTCTAACTTTATGCGGTGATATTGTTACTACAAGTGATTGAAAACGATTTTTAACCTAAAATTTGCAAACCTAAAAGTTCGAATAATGGAAGAAAATCGAGACAGTTTATATAAGTTCTAAGTTAAACGTATACTGAATACTAGATGGAATTTAAACATTTGGTCATTATCGTGAAGCTAAATTAGTTGCATCAGTATCTATCACGTGTAAATAATATCAGTAATGACAACGCTTCGTTATCAGATTTTACTTTATACACACGCATCTTTTCGACGAAACAACTCGAAATACTTTAATATATTGAAACCTCGAGTGAAACGTAGTACTGCTCGGTTGATCAATATTGTTGATCGAATCTGCTAAGAAGAATCACCGTATGTGGCTGTACCACTGATGAGAGAACTTCTGTATAAAGTACAGTGACGGTATAATTATACTTATTTATTATAAATTGGAAACCATATAAGCATAAAATATAGTGTGATACACAAATTTTATGGTTTATACTGTAAAAATTACTTAGCACCCAAAACATGCTTAGATAACAATAGACATAGCTTTGTCGCCGCGTAAGCTCATTCATTTCTTACATTAATATAAATTGTCCAGACTCATAGATAAATTTTGAAATAAATATGACGTATAGATATTATTTGTCATAATTGCACGTTTTCCCGTGCATCGTTACTGTTAATTTTACAGTAATTTCTGCAGTACAATTATCTTAGTGCTTCTCCAAAAATTAATTCTGTAAATGGATTTTACAACATTAATAAGCAACTCCTGAACATAGCAAGAAGTATCATGTAAATACCTAAAGTAGTGAAATATGCTCATTGGAAATTCTTCTAAAATACTAATAATTTAGTGCTGAACTTCTATCCGTATACTTTAGTAAACTTCGTTATACCTTCTTAGGGAGAAAACCTTTTCCCTCCCATTCAAGCGCATGCTTGAAATATTCTAGTCTCTTTCTTTTTTATTTCAGTAAGTAACATGTTTAATTCCAGTCATTTCTATGATTTTTGATGATTTTGACTGAGAAGCTAATTATTTATAACTGGTTCGTTAGCCTATTATCCCAGTTAGTTCATTCTGTTAATATTTGCTTTTTTGTAGTAATTTGCCCAAATTTACCTATTTTAACTTTATTTTCGATCATATTGAAATAAATATGGGAGTTTGTGCATAATCTGCAAGAATTAATTGTACCTGTTTACATTAACTTTGTTGATCTGATTTGAATGTATTTTATTCATACAGGTTATCTTGTTATATCATTTCATATTAATGATATTAATGTCGTTATTAATGAACTAGTAAACTTTGATGTGGCTTTCTTACTTATTGTTAGTTTAGATACGTAACATCAAAAGAACCGATGAGCTTAGACAAACGACTGAAGCTATCTTAATTATTGTTGAAACATTGAGCTTAATTAGTGATATCTCTTGTTATAATGCCCCTTTTGACATTATGGAATTGTAGTTACCTCGTATTATACTGCAATTGTAATAGTTTTCGTGTCTGGCTTGAAGTACCTCTAAATGTTTTATGTCAAAGCTTTTATTTGTAGGAATGAATTCCTTCTACGAGTGCTCGTGTTTTGCTGCGTGAGCCATAATTATAATTTATGTCTCGACAGTATAAGCTACCACCGCTACTTACAACCGTAGTCTTTTTATCTTTGTAAATATTTCTGTCAAATACTGACATTTACTTTCCTACGTTTTATCCTTTATATTTCGTGATGCAAATTTATAACGTACACCTTTGGTTGCCATTGAATTAATGTTGTTTTATTTAATAAAATTTCGGATCCAATCTCACTTGTTTTTCATAAAAGTAATTTCATATTGCCTTAATAAAAATTCAATGTTCCCAAAATTTAAAATGCGGAGATCCTGCCACAAACAGCTGTCGACATGGAGATTGTTACACGTTACAGGTATCAAATACAAAACGCAAAATACATATTATGGACTTTTCTAACCAAGTCAAGTATTCCAATTGAAGCGTTCTTATACAACGTGGTATAGGCAGGTTCTCATTGAGTATTCCCCACTCACACGTTTCCGAGTTACTCATCTCGCGCTAACAGCGTCCGTGCATCAATTTCGCCTCCTTTTCTGCTTGATATTGGGTTTTACAGTCTACCTCCTGCTGGCAAAATAAAGATGTAGTAGTTCATCGGCCTATGTTTCTATCATTCAGGATACTTTTGTCGCGCTGTTCGAGTTGCAAATTCGAATTTCTCGTGTAATAAAATAAAAGGATGTTTCCCTTGTGTGGATATTTTGTTGGGAATTGTTATTGAAAAAATTAATGTTTCGTAAAGCTTTCGGTATTGTGGCATTTTCCATATGTCACGTCACTTTCAGAAAATAACAGAACGAGACGAAATTTCCCGTTATTAATTAAAGAAGTTCGCTGGGAGGATTAAAGTATACGAAGCTTTTGTGTGTGAAAGCTTTATGAATGCACATAAAAGTATTGTGTTGTCGTCGTCAAAACTGTGTGGCATAAAAGAATATTTTTATTAGACGTACATAAATTTCAGTAAAATGTTCGGATTAAAAATGATATTGGAAGATTTTGGTAAACGAAAGTGATATTACTCTTGTAATTCTGTAGATAGAAGATCTCAAAGTATTTTAGAATTCGAATAGTTCCAAGTATAGGAAACATTCTACTCGAGTGCAATATACATTTATTCGGTCGATCAATCTCAACAGGAAAGTGTCTTCTTTCTATTAGTGAAATGCTTATTTTGAAATTCCCTTGGTATCCTTTCTTTGAATGACAGGATTTGATTAGAAACCGATAGAGATGTATCATTTTGAGAAAGATATATTTAGGTTTCAAGAGATAACCTCGAAAATGGCTTCAGTATCTAAGTTGAGAAGGTAATTCGATTACAACTATACGTAACGTAATGATGAATTATTAGCAGGCCAATGAAGGTCCTGAACTAGAAATCGAAACCGAGAAAGATTTCAGAAAGAGAACAGAGAATAGTGATAGCGATAGACAATCTTCCAAGTGTTTCAGATTATAAGTTTGGACAAGTGAGATTGTTAATTTCGTAATGATCGTTTCATTTCCGTTATTTGAATAATATTCTCAAAAGTTCAGAAAACATCTTATCAGCAGTTTTTAAACAGCCTCCCAAATCTCCTGTTAACTCACCCCTTTTTTTGCTGCAGTGGCTATAATCGTAAGAAAACGTATAAACATTTGGCATAAAATTATAAAAACCCTTCCATAATGAAAATGTGCACAAATAGACCATAAAAGGGGGGTATCCGCGTAATCTTCTCGTAAAAAGTAAAGTTTTAAAGTAATTCTGCCGTAGTATTTGGTTGTTAACATTCTGTATTTTCTACTTCTAATTTTCTGGAGCTTTAGACAAACAAATAATTTTACTTAAACGAAAATCTAGTGGGAGTAATAGAAATGTAGACACACGGTTTTATAACGCGTTGGGGGTTTTTTGTATTGCTATGCCGTACAAAGTACGAGACAGGATTTTAAATAGATTTCCTACGGTGATTTTTAATTGTTAAAAATTGAAAACGATTTAGATTCGTTTTGTCTCTGGTTTTCAATTTTATTCTGTATAAAAGTATAGAACAGTGGAATACTTGTCCACCTAATAATTTTTATTTTAAATAATTTATAGCATGACGAACTCAAAATGACAAGTTTACATAATGCCAAAGTAGTTTCATAATTTCAATGTATTTCTGCACAGACGAGGATGTCTCTTTTCGAGTTCTCTAAATTCTAATTTGGCGTATAATTCAATTATTTTTCACATAAAAAGGTTACATTTGCAGGTCGCCATTGCATTTAGTACTATATGCTTTCGGCGAGGTTATTAACTGTAACAGCTTTCAGACAAAGGAATAAAAAGGTTATGTAGAACATGAGGGGGTTCGTTGTAGTATGTATTGTTGGGAGAAAAGACGTATTGTGGGTAAAGATTTAACCGTTTTTATGCTGTAAATGGTAAAAATATAAAAAGTAGCAGTAGAAAAAAAGTAAGTGCCGCTATAGGTATGCATTATTCGTATTCTTTTCAGTAGCGACTGAAGTCGTTAATAGGATCTTTATTGCTAACGTAAACCTATAACGATGACGTATTAAGATAATAAAGACTTTCCATCTATTTTAAAATGTCATAAATCTCTTATCGTTTATCGTTTATGATACAAAGGAACGGTTGTAAAAGTGCATCCATAAACGAATGACGGAATATCTGTGCATTTTATTAAAGAAAATCTTTATAGCAATTTTATGGTATATGAAACTGAGAGATTATACATAGTGTCAGTTATTTTTTGTTAACAAAGTTTCTCTGAATACAGACAAAAGGGGAAAAACAGTAATGATCAACAAAAAGAGGTTTTAGAATTTTTTAGCTTTGCGCAAATAATTATCTACACTGTCGGGATTTCACTCAATTATTGGAAATTTAATAAGACCTTAATTGTAAACGGTAAGAAGCACAAGGACTGCATTAATCTATAGGTATTTACACTCCTCTTCATAAAGTATCGGACGATTCTCAATTCGTAAGTAACACATGGATATTTATTGAAAAAATTAGATGAAATCTTTTTTTCTTCTTTTATAATTGTATTTTGATACTATTCAACTAATTACAACACAAACGTACGAATCTACTACAAAACATAAACTAACTATACAAAAAAAACTATTGTAAACACATAACTAAACGCTTCATAAAGTTCCGGACGATACAATAATTATGGTTAGGGGTGTCCAATTAGAAAATACATCGATGTTTTTTTCGATGCAATACATCATGGCTATGCATCGATATTTTCCGATGCATCGGTTAGAAACATCGATGTTTTCTCAAAATCGAGTACTTTTTTAAACATTGCATCACAAAGCTGTATTCAGCCCCTGACATTCCATGCAAACCACAATTTTTGATTACCTATTACTCCTACAACAGCACTATCTTTGTCCGCACGTTTGTATGTTAAAGGATGTTCAAGGAACTAAGAAAAAAAACATTACATGCGGAACCTTCTCTGATTCAATTGTTATTTATTAAGAAAAAAGGCAAAATTACAAAAAGTACCTACAAATAATATGTGGATCTTAGATATTCGTGCGTACTGTTCATTTAAATTAAACAACTTTTACCATGGCTCCTGCAAAGGTGTCGAAACGTCGGGAAACCTTGAAAGCCACAAAAACAACGATAAATCGAATACAAATAAGTCGCATAACTAACCGTAAAAGTTGTTTATTTTCAAAGTATAAAAGATAAAATAAAAATCATCCACAATCATAATATAGAAATTCCGGTATTAAAGTCCTATACCCAGTGTTCTTTTGGAAGACTTTGCAAAAACAAAAGCTTATTTAAACGTTTACCTTTCAGTCTGTTTCGTTGCTGATTTACAATTTGTGCTGCTTTCGAAAATAATCGTTCAGATGGTACTGAAGTTCCTACCATAGTCAAGTATTTATATGCAATTGTATGAAGTTTAGGAAGCTGAATTTTCAGATCATTCCAAATTTCCAATGGATTTTCATTTAGTCTTCCTACAGGACTACGCAAGTAAATAGACAGCTCGTCAGAAATAGCATCGTCAAACTTCGCCGTTTTCCAACTCTTGTGGACTAATTTGTGGTGATCATCCCACAAAGAAAAATTGTCTTCTGGTTTGTCAGAATGATCTGAAGAATCAGATTCCACAACCTCATTTTGTATTGTAGCTTTCATAAATTCTTTGACTTTTGCCACAGCCGAAGGGCAAGCAATTGGGTCCGTAAAACGCATTTTTTTAAACCTCGGATCCAATATCGTCGCTATAGCAAGGGAAGTCACTCTCTCTATAACACCCATTTTCTTGTCAATCTCTTTAAGTATCACTGACTGCAATTCTTTGGCAAGAGATTCTTCGAGCTTAAGAGGTTTAATTTTCGAAAGCAGGCAATGGATAAGTGGTATTACCTTACTGCTAGTGCAATACTTATCAGCTGACACTTCTTTAGTTGCAGCTTCGATCGGTCGCAAAACTTGTAAGACCGAAGAAAGAATAGACAGTTCTGACGCAGTAAGCATCGGTGGTGCGTTTTTGTAACGAATAATTATGTCATTAATGATAGTGCGAAGTTCCAAAAATCTTTCGATCATATGATATGTACTATTCCACCTGGTCGGAACCTTTTGAATCAATTTAGTTTCCTTCTGGGTTGCTTTACGTAATTCGTTACTGGCTATGTTGCTCTGTTTGAACCATGTCACGATATCTTTTACTTTCGTTATCAAGCTTCGCAGCTCTGTACACTGTTGCATAGAATTTTGTGCCACTAAATTCAAAGTGTGGGCGAAACATGGTATATGTTTTTTTCCAAAAGCCAAATCGATGGCCTGCATTGTCCGTCACTACAGACGAAATTTTATCTCTGTCAATTCCCCATTCAGTACAAGTTTTTAGCAGCATTTCAGCGATGTGTTCTGAAGTATGACGTTCATTTGACTGGTACACTCCAAGAGTAATTGATAATAGTTCATTACCAACACCGAAGTGTGCTGTTATTCCTAAAAAACTTCTCATACTCATTGTTTCTGACCGCATGTCAGTAGTGAAAGTAAGATTTTCTATATTTGACAATTTTTCTTTGAAGACTGTTGATAGTGCTGCGTATTTATCATCAACCCATCGCGTCAACGTCGTCTTACTGGGAAGTTTATAATGTGGTGCAATAACTTTAATCAAATTGCGAACGCCTTCATTTTCGACAATTGTGAATGGTTGATTATCTTTACATATCATATAAATTAAGGCACTATATATTTTTAAAGCTTTATTACCACTCGCGTAAATTTCTTCAAAACTTGACATGATGGACTTTTGACGTTTTGGCGCCGGAGGAACAGGAACATTTCCTTCGTCTTTAAAAGAGTCAGATATTTTATCAGCATCAGCTTCTTCAGTTAATTCTATTACATCAGCAGAGCTCGTTGATGGTTGCACATCAGCAACTGTAGTGACTGATTGCGTATTTTTATTTATCGTATTGCTGTCGATATTGGAATTTTTCGAACTTTCCTTATTTAATTATCGAAAAGCAGCCTTATGTACATTTTTTATATGACCTATTAAGTTGGTTGTATTGCCACAAGATTTAATTGATTTTTGACAAAGTTTACATTTTGCAAAGTTACTGGCTCCTTCAATTTTATCGTAGAACTTCCACACGCAACTCTTCTTGGAAGGTGCCATCGTTTTGTGTAATCAGCCTGAAAAAAACAGTTAATTCATTAAAATAACTGAAGTCGATAAATTCATCAATCGATAATATCAGATCTCTAATCCTCACTATCTATACTATATTCAGTGAAGCAAAAGAATTTATGTAAACAAACAAAAAAAAAGGTTTGTTACAGTGTCGCTTTTTAATCGCGATATGAAGGCGGTATTTTAAATAATTATATGGGATTATTTTCGAAATATAGAAATAAATTTAATTTTAGAAAATTAAAACAATGTATTTATAAAAAATCAAATTACGAAAACTACTCAAAATATTTTATAACAATAAGTTGACCTATAATATAAATCATTTGTGTTGGGAAGTATCTTACAGATAACAAAGTATCTTCTATTTATTTTGTCATTCAGTAAATTATGAATTATCAACTGTTACTCTTGTTCACGAATGAAGAAATGAGTTATCCTAACCTTACTTTATTATTTTACTTACCTGTTCAATAGAACTTGTAAGAAGACGATGACATTTTACTCTAATGAGTATATTATATCCAAATCCAATCCTACTTAGTTTTGTAAAGTGTGCACATTCACGATATTAGTTTAGTAAAAACAAATCTGATTTAACGTTTTTATTCAAAGATCACTGACACCACAACAGATGAATAGATCAACAGACCAGCCAGAGACAAAACAACCGAACGAACATTTTTTTTCCTCTCTCGCTCAGTGCTGCCAATGTCAATATTTAGATACTTCCTAAGCGCCACCAACGAACAAAAATAAAGGTTTAATTTTATACCTTCAAAATTGTTCGAAATCAACTGAAACAATAATAAGTAGATATAATCATTAGCTGGTAACCATTGATTCGATGTTTTACGAAAATACATCGATACATCGAGTAAATCAACAGCTTTTGAAAGCATCGGATCGATTCGATGCATCGTACTATAAACATCGAGTGAATTCGATGCATCGATGTATATCGAATATCCCTAATTATGGTTTATACTTATTCATAGTTTTCACTGTCGCATTTAAGTGTTTTAATTTATAGGCTTCGTTTGGTTTCCTATAAACATTCCCGTTTTTTTGTCACTTTTGTAAACAGTAAATTTACCTTCATCAGCAAATATTACCGATTTTCAAAAACTAAGATCCTTATTTTCATATTTTTTGGCACAATCCAAACGCTTCTGTCTGTTAACTTTACAAGTAAACGGTTTACGTTTGCATATATGTAGATGATTTATAATCAGCCCTTCTAATAATACGGCCAATTGTTGTGGCATTTACTTTGTTATTAATATGATGAAGTAACTGATCTGCCAATTTTGACGTGGAGATTTTAGAATTCACTTTATTTGCCGAATTATAAAATTAGCCTCCCTTTGTGTATATTTGCGTGAACGTCCGGGGCTGGTTTTATCCTCAATTCGGTCTTCTTTATAATATCTCTTGCATATGTTGTGTACTGTAGATTTGGATATTCGTAAAATACTACTAATTTCACCTAAAGAGTTTCCTATCTCTCGGTAATACGCAACCAAAGATCTAGCTTTAATTGTTGTTGATGGTGGGGTATGTTGTTCGCGCTAATCAACTCTAAATGTTTTTTTTTAAATCTAAACAATGTACAAATGATTTCACTGAAGCTGTTAAATGATTTAAATTAATATACAACCCCCTATTTACTCGATTATTTAACTCTATCAGACAATTTTATACATTTTTTGAGCATCTGTCTTTATTAAATTTTCAAATTATGTTTTGTTTGCAGCTTTCGCTACGTAAGATAAGTATGAGTCAGTATTTAGAAAGAAAAATGTGATTTGTTTCAATTTTCTTATCAAATCTTTCATATTTCTTACGAATTGAGAATCGTCCGATACTTTATGAAGAGGAGTGTATATAACAGGATCTTTTCTAATAAGAGGACGAAGAGGTAAAATCGATGAACAAAGACTCCAAAGACAATAACTAAAACTCTAATTGAAGAATGGTATACTAGTGATTAGTAATAATTAATAATTAACGTTAACTTATACTATCACAGTTTAAGTGTTTAAGATTTCCAATTT
Organism: Ignelater luminosus; assembly: GCA_011009095.1. Lineage (NCBI taxonomy): Eukaryota > Metazoa > Arthropoda > Insecta > Coleoptera > Elateridae > Ignelater > Ignelater luminosus. Next base: position 153,560 of record VTPC01004133.1, read on the forward strand.
TAACCACACTGGAAGAATTACCGTAATTTACTAATTTACACTTGCTGCTTCGGCGTCGTGTCACTTGAAAAACAATATGGCAGACACAGTGACCAAAAACGAGAAGAGTATTTGGGTCTATCTCTCAGAAAGGTTAGTGATCGTCATGTTCGCCGATGATAGTGTTATTTTATCACCGGGAAATATGAATCGTCGCTCCGAGAATTTAAGAAGTAATGTTTGTTTTGAACGCAAAATAGATGAAAACTGTCAAATGTACTTAAATGAAATACAAACTTATTGAAACTTATCCACAAGAAATTACAAATTAGACCAAACATCTAACAATAAACAGTTTTCTAGTGAAGTAGTCTGTTTGTTCCACTCGTAACCTCTGCCTTTGAAGACGATAACTAGGATGAAAGTTTGCTTGTGATCACACTGATTATCCCGCCCGAGGCGGGAAACCGTTTTACATCGGCCGAAGTGGTTAGATTGGATTGTTGGTGAGTAGGGTCGCTCTTCTGTTCTTTTTCCATCGTCACATAATCAGATAATGAGATTCTGATGGCTTGTGGAACTAGCGGTAGTTATCGTAGCCGTACTCCGCAGCTGGTGGTGATGGTAACGTCAGCGTCCTGGCAGGAATGGATGATGTCTTCGGAGCGCGGCGTGGATGTAGAAGTACGAAAAAAGTGAACGTCGGCGAAGTGGCTAGCATAGGAGACGATGAAAGCTGAAGCGCAGAAGATTCTGTTGAAATTGCAGCTCTTCGGTCTTGGTATATTGTAGTTGGTCAATAAAACAACAGATTGTTTCGCAGATGTTGTTGCACGTGCGTTCGTTGAATAAAAGTATCTTCGTGTAACCTTGATGTTGTGTGAGGCCCATGATAGGGGTAATGCATATGGTTAGATGCTGGATATCATGATGCGAAGATGATGAAGTGAGCAACGAACCTAGGAGAAGAGGAAGATTGGTGCTCTGATGGTGCGGAATACAAATTTTTTCAGGACCACACCTCTACACGTTTGCTTGTAGGCAACGATATACGCAGGTGAAAAAGGAAGTGACACTGTTCGTAGGTGATCCCGGTTTGACTGGCACTGCCCCTGAACCTACGCGCCTCAGAAACGTAGGTTGCCAGGAGACCTTAGTCTCGGGCAAATAAGGACAGAAAGGAACCACTACAGACGTCTGAACCAAACGGACACCTTCGGAAAATTTGTAGAATGGTACACGAATTATAGTAACACAACAACCGTACAGAAACGTCATGTTAATAACACCCTTTTGTTTCCGAAACAACATTTAGGCTTAATTGCGATTAAGAAATCTGATGTATGAATATTTCTATTCATCTTAGAGAGAGCCTGATGTGTTTATTGAAATAATCGCAGCAATGAGTTAAGGCGCTTTCAGTATATTAGGTGTCCTACTAGTGGTAATTTTGCTAGAATTTCCCTGAAATAATCTAGGTCTTCGTGTTCCTTCACTATTCTATATGCCGCCGACTACTAAGTTGGGCATTGTTATTTAAATCAAATATAGGTATATTATGTAACTTAGCAACTCTTGCGTAAATTAAACTTTAAACGAATCTTTGTCGTTCGTGAGTGAAAAGAGCTTTCTCACAAAAATAGGAACGTCATCAATTCAACAACCACGATTATAAGATATGAAATTTGTCGATAATAATAAAATTTATCAAAATTCATATGTAAAACCAAACATTGTTATTTCTAAGTTATACAGAAAGCGCATCCATTTGAGTGTGAAAACCGTCAAGCTCACATCGTGTGAAAATACATATATACCCACCCCACATTAGTGAACTACGAAAGTTTCCATTGCGCAATTTTCTGGTTGTATATGAAATGTTTTTAATTAACTTGAATAAACATTTAAATTTGGTATTCATATTAGATTTAATAGTTTTGCAAGATGTGTATTAAAGATAAGCGTTTCAGCAAATTTGTAATTAGCCTTGATAACATCTGTTCATATTTTAAACTGGAAATCTCGAAATAAAATTTCTATTAAAACTTTTTTTTCTAATTTGTAAAGGCTGCCACCTAAAGCTTTTGTAATTTCGTACCTTAAGTGTTTCTTTATTATGTTACGCTGAACCTCCCGTAATTCTCGATTATTTGGTATAATAAATGGATTATGCATAGATAAAATTGTATCTTGTTTATACGAAGGTACATAAATCCTGCCTTCAAACTTGGAATTGAAATTTCCATCACACCTGCTCCTTCTAAAGTTCCTTTTCATTTTGTGGCTGTTTGATCTTCTTCGTACTCATTGCTCTCTCAAAAGGAAATTTTCTATTCATGTATGTACATACTTAAAGATTCATGCTATTATACATAATACGAATTTGTAGTTTCGGGGTATAATTAAAATGGAAATATTAGTTCTTAAGTGGGATCTTGTTCGAGAGACTTTAATTAAGAATTTTACGGTACGTGGCGGTGGAGAGATATAGCATGTATGAATATTGGCTAAAGGATTTTAATAGTCCTAGTAAGAGGGCAGAACGAAACGGGGGGAAGGTAAAACGTTTTGTAGTTCGCATTGTAGATTCCGCGTTCTCGTTAAAATACCCCCTAGATACAGAAGATGAGCTAATTGGCAAAATGGAATTGACGTTAATTGTGGATAAGAGGTTCACCACCCATTCACAAAGCTATCCTGAACCTTTACAATTAGGCAACTGTTGCTTGTCTGTTTGGAACTTGATAAGCTACGGAGGAGACGCAGATGTGTAATCATAATCCGATGGAACTTAATTTTACACCATATTTTACGAGGCTTATACTTGTGTTGATTACTACTACCTAGAGTAGCAGAATGATTGTAATTATTTGAAATACTAACCTGGATATAAACTTTTTTATTAATAAATTATACACAGCATATTGTGTGTATTTTAAACTATTTTTAAACAGCAAGCAGAAAGAATGTAATGCAAACAAAGACGCGAACGTAAAGGTTAAAACAAATATTTTATTTTGAAATTGATAGATTTTACCCAGCGGCTTGCCTTGTTCTTGTGAACTTTTTTATTGTTTCGCTCAACATCCACCATTGAAAAACATCTAAAATTTGCGTAGGAGAATTCGTATACCAGAACTTTTAACAAAATAGTTTTTACAGTCTGCCTCCATACCGCAACTTCATCGTAAACCTTACCTCCGAAGTTTCTAAATATCTTACGAGATATTCTCTATATAATTATTGCCTACAGCAATAATTTTGCTCTGAAAGTTTCTGAATCTCTAAAGAAAAGCTTTTGCGTATTTAGTTGATAAGATCTTTGTAGATACTGTTTCTAATTAGACTAATTATAAGAAAGATAATAATCGAAAATTGCCATATATGTAAACCGATGTAGAGAACATGATCTTAAGTAACTTCACGTTTGTATTCCTCAATGAACCGCTTAAATGATGATACAACAGAAAATCAATTATTATATCCACCGTTAGAAGAAAAATCCGATGGATTATATTTCTTATCCAATGATGACTCGATTTATTATTTATTCGAACACACATTTTTGTTATAGTGGTACTAATAAAGTACATGACCATTTTGGAGACGAACAGCAGGTACATCAACATCCTCAAGCTTCCTGATGATTTTATTCTATGCACAAAGTTTAATTTTCTACTTAACTGTTGCTACTGTTATAGGTGTTACTACTCTTAATACTTTTCTTATTTCTATTTGGTCAAACATTATCGAACTTATAGGTTTTCATAATTCTATTTCTTCTATGCCTTTTGTTGCGTATATTGTAGTGCAAAATCTACTACAACTCATCATTTACGAGGGTGATCTGAAAAGTTTCCGACCTCAACGTGAAGATGGCAGCACTCGTAAATAAAAGCTACTGAATTTAGTTGTTCATCTGTTGACAGTTACTCACCAAAGTTTCAGCCATTTTGGACGCGCAGTTTTTATGTAACAGTCGTTTGAGTGAGTTGATGTGAGTTTTTTTTGTGAAAATGGACAAAATCGAGTATCGAGCTGTCATTAAATATTTGTTTTTGAAAGGCAATACGCCTTCGCAAATAAAAGATGAGTTGGATTCTGTGTATGGGGACTCTGCACCATCATTTACCACAGCGAAATTTTGGGCTGCTGAATTTAAACGTGGCCGTAAGAGCTTGGGAGACGATGAACGTTCGGGACGTCCAAAAACTGCAACTAGCGACGAAAACATCACCAAAGTTCACCAAATGGTGCTAGACGACCGCCGAATTAAAGCGAGAGAGATAGCAGAGGTTATGAACATGTCAAAAGAACGTGTCACATATTAAATCAATATTTAGGCATGAGGAAGCTGTCCGCGCGTTGGGTGCCGCGTTTGCTCACGTTAGACCAAAAACGTGTTTGAATGAATATTTCGAACGCTCTTTTAGCGCAGTTTAGGCGAAATAAATCCGAGTTTTGGCGCCGATTAATTACTGTAGATGAAACTTGGATACACCATTATACGCCCGAAACAAAAATACAGTCCAAACAGTGGACTGCAAAGGGAGAACCGGCTCCAAAAAAAGCAAAAACTGTGTTTTCGGCTGGGAAAGTGATGGCGACTGTTTTTTGGGATAGTCATGGAGTTATTTTAATCGATTATCTTCAAAAAGGAAAAACCATTACAGGAGCATACTATGCATCATTACTTGACAAGCTGAAGGCAGAACTTGCGAAAAAACGGCCACATTTGCAGAAAAAGAAAATCCTGTTTCACCAAGACAACGCGCCGTCTCACACCTCAGCGGTTACCATGGCGAAAATCCACGAATTACGGTTTGAACTGCTTGACCATCCGCCTTACTCACCAGATCTAGCCCCAAGCGACTTCTTTTTGTTCCCTCATCTAAAAATTGCGCTCGGAGGACAAAGATTTTCGTCAAATGAAGAGGCAATCACCTTCGTGAACAATTATTTGCAGAAAAAAATGCCGAGTACTATTTGGACGGGTTACAGAGATGGGAGCATCGCTGGGAGAAGTGTGTAGAGTTACAAGGAGACTATGTTGAAAAATAAAAAAAAATTTTCAGAAAAAATGTCTTGTATCTTTGTTAGGTCGGAGACTTTTCAGACCACCCTCGTATAAATAGCAAAAGCGAACTAATATTGATTCATACTTTTGTTTCCGTTGACTAGACTAGATACTATATTTTCTGAAATGATATGTTTGTTTTGTTCAAATCATCAGCACACAAATCGCTTTAAAATCTCGTCCAACAACAATATCACTCTGATCATTACATCTACCAAGTTGGTGTCAAATTTGAGTTTCACTTACTTCGTGCTCTTGGTTCTGGTTTGATTTCCAGCGTTTCGGATTTTCTGTCCATTTTGTTCACTATTATAATATCTTATTGTTGAACTATTTTTTTTGTATTAAATTTATTTAAAAACATTGAATTCTTATATTTATATAATTTAATCCTCCATTGAAGATTTATTTAAAGCCTGGTTCCCAGTTTGGTGTTTTGAGCTCTTTTCACAGAAAACAGAAAATAATGTTGCTGACATCTCTCGTGGCCTGAAGATTTTTATGTTGTTTAACATAACGAATAGTTATGAAATTCCCCAAAAAACTAATCTGTGTTCTCTCAATTATTTGCAGAAATAGAATCTTAATATTGCACTACACACATATGATGTTTCAGAAGGAAAGCTTAATAGTTCTAATGTTGATAACATTACCATACCATGCTGTCAATTTTGTTTTACATCTCTAGGTATTGAATATTATGAACTCACGTACCACATACAAGAGAAAAGGATTGTCACTACTTTTTATCTCATTTTAAGAGTTCGGCTGCTTTTCTTCGACCAAAAATTGGAATTTTAAGTACGAGATAAGTGGTAATCAAATCAATAGCAACTGGTGTTTTAGTATCCACCGGCGCTACTAAGGTAAACCACAAAAAATTGAGTAAGAACAATCGGGACGAGAATTCGATTCCAGAATCTCTAGAATGTGAACCTAGAGCGGTAATCGCTCAGCGATGTCGTGCCGGTCGGTACAAACGAAAAGTAGCCATCCTAATAAGTCTCACAAAATTGATCAGACTTGAATTACGAGGGCGGTTCAATAAGTACCCGTGTTAGAAATGAAGACACAATTTTTTTCAAAAAATTTTTTTTTATTTTTCAACATAGTCTCCTTTTAGAAATATACACTTCTCCCAACGTTCCTGCCATTTTTTTAACCCCTCCAAAAATAGTATTTGTCGAACTCTCCAAAATACGCCTCTATCTCGGCGATGACTTCCTCGTTTGAGCTAAATTTTTTTCCCGCGAGCCATTTCTTTATGTTAGGAAACAAGAAAAAGTCGCAGGGAGCCAGATCGGGTGAATACGGGGGGTGCGGCAGCAATTCATAACGCAATTCATGCAGTTTGGCGGCGACAACTCCGGATGAATGTGCTGGTGCGTTATCGTGGTGAAACAGCACCTTCTTTTTCGCCAAATGCGGCCGTGTCTCCTTCAATTTTTTGTCGAAGCTGTCTAATAACTCGCTGTAGTATCGTCCAGTGATCGTTCTTCCTTTTTCTAAAAAATCCATGAGGATGACGCCGTTCGCATCCCAAAAAATCGTTGCCATGACCTTTCCGGCCGATGGAACCATCTTCGCCTTCTTTGGAGCAGATTCACCGGGAGAAATCCATTGTTTTGATTGTTGCTTAGTTTCTGGTGTGTAATGATGAATCTAGGTTTCATCAACGGTGACAACTCGACGCAAAAACTCCTTCGGATTTCGCTTAAATTGCTCCAAACACTGCTTCGAAGTTAACAGCCGCATCCGCTTGTTGTCCACTGTTAGCAATCGCGGCACCCATCGCGCCGACAATTTTTTCATCGCCAACTTATCATGTAAAATATTAATTGCCGTTCCGGTCGACACACCTACGGCCTCTGCTACTTCACGCACTTTCGTTCGTCGAACAGCGAAAATCATGTCGTGGACTTTTTGAATGATTTCCTCGGTAACCACGTCTGCCGGGCGTCCTGGTCGCTCCTAATCAAAAACGGATGTTCGCCCACGTTTAAATTCGTTGAACTAATATCTAACTGTGGTCATAGAAGGCGAAGTGTCCTCATAAACAGCATCCAACTTTGCTTTTATCTCCTCGCATTTTTTCCCATCCAAAAACAGAAAGCGAATTACCGAACGATACTGCTCTTTTTCCATCTTAGCTAAAATCACGAAACACGTCTTACTCAAATGGCTGTCGAATCCAAACTAACCTATCAATCAGTCTGCAATTTGTTATACCGTCGTTTGATAGATGGCAGCACACGATGATAACACCAACTTCCCTCAGGAACGCCTTCTGTCGTCAAACACGGGTACTTACTGAACCGCCCTCGTATTTTGTCTTATGTATTAATTGACATTTATAATTTAGTCTGCTTACTATAGAGAATCGATGGTTCATATCAATGTGGTGCCTGCTGACAAAAGAAATGCTGTGCATAATGAAGTGTTATTCATACTGCACATTATATTTATAAATTCATCAGGTACTATTATTCAGCCAAAAGATGTATGTATGTATAGATTATACAATGACTCAAGATGAAGTGTGAAAGTTCTAAAATGAGATTTCTCAACGAGAATCGGTAATATCTGACCAAAGGATTTTACTGGATTAGATCGAATAAGCTTTTTCTTCTGAGCTCAAAGTTCGTGATATGAGTAACATAATATCTTCACAATGTTTCAAAGTTTCTCATTCATAACTTGTGAACAGAAAGGTATTTTGTTGTACTTACTGTTTTACTTGGCTGAATGATAACAATTCAAACTACTTACAGACAAGGCTTACAAAAATGATCTCAATGTGCATAATGATGCCGTAGAAAACGACAGAAATTTCCTCTGACCAAGCGCGCAACATTGAGCGACCGAAATGACAACGAATGGGTTTCATTCTACAGAACCAGTGAAACGAGTTTTTTATCTTTCCAGATTACGCCGTTAGAGGTCACGGAAAACAGACGCAAATTCAATTGCAAAAATCTGTTTTTCGGTAACAGAAAGAGATAATCGAGTCGCGTTCACGGATTTGTAAACAGAAGACCGTCATACATTTTTCCCATTAAGGATTTTTCCAGTGAAAAACAAAAGACCATCTTGGGAAAATGGTAAATACCAAACATTCACCTATTACAAAGAAATTCGAATGTGTCAGATAGAAGCCTCTAGACAAGATTGTTGTAGATGTAGCTTTAATTTACTTAATGACTCAACATACGAGTTGGGTGTGGTGATCTTCGACTATTATTTTTTCTTTAAGATATTTTGGAAGATTAAATTTCGACTACCTTTGAATCACTGTAGTTGGCCGTGATCGTGATCGTGATCGTATGCAAAATGTCTCTCTTTCATCTGATACTTTAAAGTATCAGCTTTAGAAAATCTTTGTTGACTATACTCCAAAAACGGACAACTTAGTCAGATTTTGCGTTGAATCACATCTCATTTCAGAATTTGCTGTTGCACTGTGTTATTGTTTTACAGATACCGAAATCAACCAAATCCTCTAGAAAGTTTGTTACTGTTCGTCTAGATCGAAAGACAGAGCAATGGTCTTGCGATACATTATTGAAATTAATTGGACACCCGTACATTTGGTTTTCGACGTGGAGAGTTACCTACTATCTGAGGCGGACGCTACAGAACCTATACAGAGATTTTGGAACTAAAATCTGGTTTTCCAGACATAACAGGATGTCCCGTAAATATACAGTGTGTAAAAAAAGTAAGGCACAAATTCATTCATGGCGTTATTTTTAATTTTTCGGAGGAAGAATGCTAGAACACGTCGATTTTATTTATTTATCAGCAATATTTTAAGCAAAGAATTTTTGTTCCAAATCTCAAGACGGCGGCGTCCGGACACCAGTTTGTAAAAAAATTTAAATACAAAGGGTAATTGCGTAATAGCTCATTTTGAAGCTCTCGCTGATATACGTCTAATGTCCAAGTTTCAGGAAATTTCAATTCCCCAAAACAAAATGGCGACCTGTCAAAGTTATTGTTTTTGTTATTGTTCACGGCCGTACAAACATATAAGTAGTATCATAAACGAAATAATCCCTGATTGTCTTCCTACTTTCTTCCAGCTGCTATCGTCTGATGTTACTTAACTTACACCCTCTGTTCTTTGCTTGAAAACAAATTCTTTTCTAAATTGTTAAAGTTCACTGTCTGTTTGTTCGTAGATATGTACACATTTGAAGTTTTGTCTCTATTTTCTTTGCATTCTATTTTATACACTGACACTATGGGGTAGTTTAATATATTCTAGTTGAGAATTGTTTAAGTTTTTATTTGGAGAATGCCATAATTTAGGTATTGCATCATTATTTCTCTTATGATGACGAAACACGTGTATTCGCTCTTTTTATGATTGTTATTAAAATTTAGCGGAAAGAAATAATAATTGTAATAGAGAAGTTTCAGCACCTTAGGAGCTGAAAGTTGCTTATCACAAAAAATTCATCTATCAAATGACATCATTTACTTCTGGAAGCTTCTATGTAAGTCCTCCATAAATAATATAGACTAATGGTCCTCTCTAAAACTAATTCCCAAGGATGACTAAAAACTCTGAACGAAACTATATACCAAACCAGATCAGTTGAATGATACTAGCATCAAACAAATTGAACACAAAAGACTAATCAGGTTTCAAGTTTTACTAGTTTAATGGAATTCTCCAAAACGATCAATCGATCGATTTTCCTTATTATGTTAAAGTTCTCAGACGGTTCCCTCCAAACTCCAAAAGAAGCCAAATTTTCAAATCAAACAGATACGGCACTAAAAATTATTCGTCCAGACTGTTTAACGGGAATGATGCACCTGAACAGCGCTTTCTAGTGAAGTATGAAAGAACCTGTTCAATCTAATTTTTAATTAGTAATTTGAATCATACATCTATGTAATAAAAAATACAGAAAATACGCTAAAAACCTTTATCTGTAGTAACCTAACTTCATATGAACGGGTTTTTTGTTTCATTACCTCCAAGTTTATTTTTTGTTTAAATTTTAAAAGTATCTCAATATTAAAATGCCGATCCTTGTAAAGCTGTGACAAGGGTTAAAACAGAAGTTTTACACGTACTAAAAAATTAAAGTTACTTGATCACATCGACCAGTAACTAGAAATTGTTCTTAATTTAACATGAAATTAAAAACAATCTAGATTTAGAATACATTGATAAATGATTGTTTACTTTTCAAAATCTATTTTTGATATTATCCTAATAATTGATTACCACTAAATGGAATATTTCAATATTATTATTATTATTATTACTACTACTACTTGGGTAGAGAGGCTTTCAGAGAAAACATAATTATATTTGTTGCTTGCTTCACAAACATTGCTATAAAAAAATCAAAAATGAACCGTAATATTGTTTAAAAAAGAAAAACTTGTTTTCCCCTTAGGTGTTTTTCTACTTTTCGTTGCTCCAAATTGAACAAAATATGATGAAAGGAAAACATAATTGATTGGTTTAATACGGATAAAAGTCAATCTACTGCCGGAGCTTCTAAGAATATCGCTGACTTTTATTTAATTTTTGGAATTTATTTGTGGCGTTGTACCTTTTCAGATAGTTTTGCAATGCTTACATCATTTTGTTTTGTTCAACTTAAATTTCCCGTTTTTATATTGCATTGGATGTATTGTGAAATACCGTGGTTATTTTATTTTTTTCGATTGGCTTCCCTGCAAGAAGTCTGTATTGTGCTTAGCGGTTGCCCTTAGGGAACCGCATTAAAAAGCTGACCCAATTGAAGTTAATTCGATTGTGACTTTATTTGCTGTGTATTATAGTAAATAAATATTTGATATTTCCGTATTTTCTATTTATTACATCAAAAAAGTAGATCGTTTATCTTTGGTAATTTTCTGCGTCCACCGATGGATTATCGGTTGACTGTTAAAGCTGTTTGCTCGTATTATTGAACCGCAGGGGAATAGATGACTGATGTATTTTGATAGACGACAACGTTTACCCGGTTGGTAAATGATCTGTGCTTTTTACCAGGCCATTTGTAGAAATTCTAGACGCACGAAGGTCAAGTTTCTATTAGTAGCCGCGTCGGTTTCTTCCTGGTTTGTAAAGATTTGAAGTAGAAATTGATTACTGATCTAATTTATTCCTCTGTAATTTGCTTTGGATGGATTTAGGGTTTGCGGGGATTACGAATTCTAAGATTGATTACGTTCTATCCCTAAAGTGATATCAGATCGGTATTATTAGCCATCTAAAAAATGGTTTGATTTCAGTCTACGGTGGAGAGTCTTACATTTGAATAGTAATTAAGTATTGTAATGTTCTTTTTATATAAAGCGTTTATTTATATTTACTAATATTTATTTTTACTTAATTTATTACAATTTATTTTCAGTATTTATTTACATTAACTTATTTATTTATTTACGCACAGAAGAATTTATTTATCACTATTTAACATTTATTTCGTTCGTAACTACTAGCTGATTGACTGTAGAACTGCCTTCTGCTTGGTCAACGCCGCCTTATATTCGTTTCCGCGTGGTTCTTGATGAGCCCAGAAAGTTCGCGTTCCTTCTGGAACATTCGACGGTGGAGGTCTCGATAGTTCGAGATTTCTCCGGCACATTCGACCAGCTTATTCGAGACTGTTCGGGACTTTTTCTAGAATATTCTAGGGGTGGCGCGTTACAGTATTATGGTTGTTGTATTTCGCATTTTGAAAATTTTATTATTAATGAAAGCTTCGAGATACCTATTTTTATTAATTCATGTAAAGAGAACTGACGCAGGGGTTGTAGGTAGTAATTTTAATAATTTAAGCTCTTAAAAGTTCTCATTTCCTGCCGCACACATTACATAGGCTAATTTACTCCCAACTGTTTTAAACTACAGGCTTTCAATAGTTTCCTTTTGTTGTACACGCGAATTACGAAGGTGTTTTTGAATTAACCAACTGTAAGTACTAGCTATTGATCAATTTGGTATCAACTCAAGTGCACGGTTTAATTTTAGCCAACCCTCGTTAATGGGGGTGACTTGTTCATTATTTGGTTATCACTGGTTAAGAATATAATGGCATAATACAAAAGCATGTAATCCGTTTCAGAAGATATCGGTATTGGTATGTAATTAATACAGTATTAGCTGCTGCCGTATGAATAATGTATGGATTTTCGATTTTGCTAAACTTGAAGCATCATATGGAGATAAATTGCAATATACTATACAGTCGAACCAGATATCAATTTTAATGTATGTACTTTAGACTTCTAGTATTAACGCATTTACTAGAACTTCCTTCGAGATACGTCAGAGATCAAAGTTTAACATTTGTTATTATAAAAAAAACTGCACGCAGATGAAGATTTCATAATAAAAATTTGTTTCCTCATTTATCATTCAGATTTATTTTATAGCTTATTTAGTTCTTCCTTGGGGCCCTCTTTCTTTATTTTCTTTCTTTCTTTACGTATCATTTCAGGAGTCTTACAGAATGAAATCTGAACCGTAATTAATTTAAAGGGGAAAGAATGAAATAAATTCTCTGTTGCGTTAGTAATATCAAAATTCTACTCTCTTTGTTAAATTTACCGACAAGGCATCTACTTTTTGATATAAATTACGAGGTGTAGAAGTGAAACTGTCGCAAGTCTAACGAAAAATTGGAAATGAACGGTAAAAGCCTTTCCGAGTTTCTCTTGAAATGATTTTTCAGCATTACAACATTCCAGCATATTAGATTTTTTTATAACTTCTTTTATTTGATTTCGATTTGCTAACGTCGAAACCAATAGTAAAATGGGCGTATAAATGACCGTTAGTTTTAAATTGATCTTTTTGTGAAGTTAAAGGATTTAAATAGCACTTTTCAGGATATTGGAATTTCTAACGAAAAATGTGATTCTTCTAAATTGAGGTAATTATTCTTTTCGCACTAATTATATTTTAGAGGGTTCAGAAGTGCGAGTAAACGTGACTTGGCAATAAGTTACAATGAAATTTTTGCTCTCGCACATTTTTTTCTAGCAATTTCTGCAAAAACTTTTTAAACATGCTAATTAAGTTTCTAAGCAATTTTATCCTCACGTTATTTTTTATAATAACTTATTTTATCTCATCAAGTTGATCTGAAGAGCGAATAAACTCAATTTCGCCTGGTGTGAAGATAACAAATTAAATGTTAGTGTTTAGTTAAATTTTGTGCTTTAAATTTATTTGACAACAATGTAAAACTGTTGTAATAGATGTAGTCGCTGTGTCCTTACTAAATTCAGCTTTGTTTCAGGAATTTGCAACGCTCACGAAGGAACTAAATGCCGCAAGAGAGCAACTTCTGGAACGAGAGGAAGAGATTGCGGAACTTAAGGCTGAACGGAACAATACTCGGGTAAGTCAAGAATTAGTAAATTATTGTGCATACAAATAGGGGTTAATGTAAAGTAATAGTTTAAATTAGAGATAGGTCTATGCTAATTTATTAGTTTATTATGAATTTCCTTCCTTACTATTACCGGTCTTAAGCTAACTTTGGGGAATTAGATTTATGACTTCTTTGTTATGTAGTTGGCACTAAATTAAAAAAAAGAGCAAAACTTTCATCAAACATTATTATTCCAGTCAATAAACTCTCAGCTAAATCTAAACCGAACTAACACAACGCCAATATAGCTAGGATATAAAATAACCCAAGCATATACAAAATCTCATTACTATCCAATAACTTGGCTCCCTCACGATAAGAAATAATCACCGAGCCCACCATGCATCGAGAAGAGGCTTTTGACATTCATTCCTTCATCACGCATTTAGAAGGAAGAAGAGTATACCAGACAATCAAATTCCTCAAATGAAATTGCATCTAGCCATCATTATTTTAGATCATCAGCTTTACCATTTGCTGGATTATATTCCTATAGCATTACCATTAGTTAGGGGGTAATTTTGATCTCGTATTACGCTTGCTACTCATTCGCTCGTGTTTAGGGATTAGGGAAATGACGTGCAAGTGCGCAGTGGTGGATGCACGATTAGCCGAGTATCGCTGCTGATGGGACGAGAAATTAATAACGTGGCATCCCAGAGATGCAATTCATACATCCTATCGCGGTATTGCAGCAGTTGTACTTAATATTTAGGGTGTAATATTATGCTACCAAATTTGATCTATTTTATTAAACAGGTTAAAGGGGACAACATAAAGAATTACTAGTTCTGTAATTTTTGAATATTAGATTTGCTAGATTACATTGTGGGTTCGGAATACTCGAGGTTTGTTTTTCTCTTCTTTCATTATTTCTCTTCAATTACTCGAACCCTAGAAGACCTATTTCTCCTTTTAATTACAGGTCAATACGTTTAAAGATCAAGATTTGAAAAACAACAATGTAAATAGCTTTTGCAACAAATAAATAGTGTTGATCTAGGCCAGAGGTGGATTAACTTGGTCCCCAGCGCCGAAGATACACAAACGCTTTGCTCATTTGCTCTCCTAAGCCAAAAGTTACTTGTTTGGTTCTGGTTCTGATTGGAATTTCTTTTAGCCAAAGACGTTCAAGTACGAGAGTATGATGGCGTGAAAATATTGTTTGTTCCTAGATCTTGCTCGACTAGCCCAACCAACTTCTGACACTAAACGAGTGACCAACACGAATTTGTTCAAATGATGTTTTCTTTCTTATAAAGGTTGTGTTCGAAACAGCTTCTGTTCTTTGCGTATGCTACAAATTGCGAGTTAATAATTGCTTACTAAATGGTTTGCTCGGTTGCCGTATGTTACTTTGACGCTGATGTTTTTATCAACAATTTTGTCATCCTTTCAAATTATTCAATGTAGACAGCTTCTTGAGTATGTGTTTTTTTAAACAAGTAGATTCTAGTGTACTTAAGCCCCGATACTATAAAGACTCGTGCGATCGTACTTGAGTTTCATATAAATCTAATTAAATCGGCAACGTTGCCATTGGATTAGTGCCTTATCCCATTTTAATTTCAGTGGCCGAAAACACGACTTGCCTAAATATCTAAATGTGTAATAGGTCCGAATTGCATAGCGATACCCCAGGCACTTTACGCAGTGTATACAGGGTGTCCCCAGATCGACTTTACAATAGGTGTGAAAGACAAAAAATTTTCGAGTTGAAATCTGAGCGTGTGGGGATCAGTCCTGCTTGATTAGAAACTAACTTGTGCCATATTTTTATTTTTGAGAAACCAAGCAGGCTTTGATAGGTATCAAAAAACTTATTTTTGGTGTAGGTAAAGTACCTTTTCCGTGAGACATATCAAAAGATTTTATGAGCAAAAGTTGTTCAGGCTCAGATTTTAACTCGAAAATTTTTTGTTTCACATCTATTGTTAAGTCGATCTGGGGACACCCTGTATACGCTCACAAAGCTTTGAGCCTGAAATCAGGAAAGGGTTTTCTGGATCTTGTAGTTTATGCCCAAAATGAAGAAGAATGGTCATTTAATGATCTTTTTTAAATAATTTTGAAAATTATTTAAACCAGCCATTAAGTATATTGGGATTCGTCGACCTTTTCGTCGGAACCTCCGAACAGGTATGCAACATTGTCTTTTTCAAATTAAACTTTCTTTCCAGGTGCTCCAGAAACCAAGAATGCTGCTACACGTTTCGAAGTACATTTTGTCATACATACAATGCCTTAAGATGGAATTTCGTTGCTGTGACTTCGAGTCGCATCAACTGCACGTTCCAGTAAAACATAAAAGACCATTCCACTATCAATCGCTGCTATCAAACGCAACTATCATTTGCAGCAACGAAATTACACCTTTGGACCTCCTTCCAATACATTTATATGAAATTTTAGCCTTCTTCTCATTTTTACCTGTAGATATCACCGTGATAGATCGAGACAGTTACAGTCATTTACTCTGTAAGGAGATGAACACATTACCAGGTGTATACCTATGAAATGAGACTTTCAGCTATTAGACCACAGATGTCGCTAGGAGTATTTTTAAACTGTCCCAAATGTCTTATTTTTTTCGTCTGTCATCTGTCAACAATATTCAATTCATTGTTTGTGATGTTTCATACAACAACGCATTTTTTTCGCTCTTAAAAATGTCGAATTTCGTGCCTTCAAACTACGATTTGCGGACATCGTTGATTTTCTATTATCAATTGAAGAAAAACCCTTCTCAAGCTCATCAAATGCCTATAAAAGCTTACGGTGGACATGCTCTAAGCAGAGCACAGTGCTTCAGGTGGTTTGAAAAATTCCGAAGTGGTGATTTTAGCGTGGAGAACGAGGAACGTGGTCGGCCACCGAAAAAGTTTGAGGACACCGAATTGCAAGCATTGTTGAATGAAGATGATGGTCAAACGCAAGAAATGATGGCAGAGCAGTTGGGAGTGACCCAAAAAACCATTTGCAAACGTTTGAAAGACATGGGCATGATTTTAAAGGTCGGAAGATGGGTGCCGCATGAACTGACTGAAAGGCAGCAAGAGAACCGAAAAACCACTTGTGAAATGCTGCTCTCCCGGTTCAAAAGGAAGTCTTTTTTGCATCGAATCGTTACGGGTGTATTTCTCCAATCCCAAGCGTAAACGATCGTATGGTCCGCCCGGCCACAAGCCAAAATCAACGGCCAAACCAAATCGCTTCGGCCGCAAGGCAATGCTGTGTGTTTTCTGGGATCAGCATGGTATGATTTGGTACGAGCTATTAAAACCAGGTGAAACAGTTGACGGTGCACGCTACCAACGACAATTGGCCGATTTGAACAGCGCTATACACCGAAAACGCCCAGAATATGCCGATCGGCGTCACAAAGTAATTTTTCTTGATGACAATGCACCACCACATCGAACAAGAGCGACCCGGGAATTGGTGGAGACGTACGATTGGGAACCGCTGGTGCATGCGGCTTACTCACCAGACTTGGCGCCTTCCGATTATCATTTGTTTGCATCGATGGGCCACGCACTTTCCGAGCAGCGCTTCAATTCTCACGAAGAAGCCAAAAAATGGCTCGATGATTGGTTTGCGGCCAAAGACGGCCAATTTTTTTGGCGCGGCATTCACAAATTGCCTGAGAGTTGGGTAGAATGTGTCGCTAGCAATGGCTATTATTTTGAAGATTAAATTTGTAACCATTTTTTGTTAATAAACGTTTAAAATTGAAAATAAAAGTCTCATTTCATAGGTATACACCTATGTATATATTTACGAACGTAACCCCAAATATAAGAGACTAGCGTTAAATCTATTATTATTATATGGAAAAACCGTTGGAGTGAAAGGATAACCTCGCCCATCTACGGAAATAACAAATGAGCACTATTTGTGTGTAATCCGTCGCAAAGCATCATGAATCAGACAAGGATTCTAACCTTCTTTTATTGAAACTTACTAAAGACGCGAACCTTTTTGGGCATCCACATACCAAAACGTTATTGAGGTCGGACTAGCCGTCCCTGTCTCATATTGATTTTTTAATTTTTTAAGTTATAACTTCTTAGCCTACTCACCTTTTGCTCTTCGCACTACTAAACAATGATTTTTCGGCGATAAGTGGCCCTTCTTAGAACTTTGTTTTATAAAAAGAAGAAAAGAAGTCTTTTGCTTAAGTTCCAGATTAATTTCGGATGATCGTCCATTAAGTTTGTAAAATATCATAAAGCTATAAGTAATAAACAGATCCTTTGTACCATCAAAGCGATATTATTCGAGCTGTGGACGTTACCATACAAGAAATTCCATCCTCATGTAGCACATTGTTTCTAAGAGAGATTTAAGAAATTCTGATTCTATTTGAAAACGATGCATCAGACGAAAATTAAAACTTTAACTACCTTTTTTCATTATAACTTTATTTTTAACTAACAAAATAACAGGATAACTGGACTAAAATGTAGCGTAAGTTCCACTCTTTCATATACGTAAGTATTGTTTTTTTCAGATGAATACTTGTTACCAATTAATTTTTGAATGCAGGTATTCTTAAAAGTCAGATCTTTCCGAACATACTTTGCCCTAATAAATAGACGCCTGTTTGGGAAATTTTGAAATTACATACCCTTACGCAGAAATAAATTGCCTTTAAATCAAATTTGTTTGATTAAAATCCATTGGATAGGTTTTGAGATACAAGCCCCAAAGTGAGGGGTCAAGACTGATTACTCTGAGAGTAGTAACTGCTAATTGAACCACTTTTTCAAATAAGTAAATAGTTAATTACTTAGTAGTTAAACTACTTTTTGATGCGAGTAGTTGCTACTTGTGGTTAACTACTTTTTCAGAGTAGTTTTGCGCAGCTCTGTCGAAGAGTAAGTAGCACTTCTTGTTGTATTAAGGTAAATGAGAATTGAACGCTTTTAATTATGTTTTGCACTTTGATATTTATCCATGTAAAATGACACAATATTTAATCGAAAGGCAACACTTTTAGCTACTAATTTTAAGGAGAGTTGATGCGTTTGATTACATTATGTAAGGAATGTAATAATCTCTAGACTAAAAATTAGAAAAATCATCAGTCTACCGGACGAGGAACCGCAGCCTTATTTTAATGGATAATATAATGATTAATAAGTAGTATTTGCATTCGACTATTAAATTCAATTCTATTTCAATGAAACATTTCTTGCTGTATCGAAAATGTTATAAGTTCTAACACTTCAGTTTTGGATTAAGTGGAAAGTACAGTAAAGAAAAAACCAAGAGACGTCATCGATTTTACGAATTTTCTCCTGATTCGACCATTTGTGATATCTTATGAAGCTGTGTGCAAGCTGGAGTTTATAAGTACAGAAAAGCAGTCACATAGAGCCCATTTGATTAGTTCCAGGAAACATAAAGGAGAAATCGAGGACAATCTACCACATGGTGTTTTGTTAATTAATAGCTTGACAACAAAAAGCAGCCTATAATATTAAGTGTAAAGAATTTTGTTATCGAATTGTATTACATTTGATAATTTTACTAAAGCACTGCCCTCTTTCCAAAATTATAAAAAAGAAAATACTGAAATGAAAAAGAAACGTAAAATTGTAGGGTTAATAATTTTCGTGTTCTGTGAACTGAATTTTAATGTAGAATTGGAGAGCCATCAAAATTTAAAAGTAACTTTCTATTGTAAAACTTTGTCTTTGCTGAATCGTATTTTGTGTTTTACATTCCACCACAAGAATTAACCGTGCCACATTTCATTTCTAATTTAAATAACTCGGCGCTAAATATGTAACAAGTTCATCGTACGTTGTACTTGTTAGTATGTAAATTAGCTGCAAATTTAAGATTCAAATTGCTACTATTCCAAGATATTTTCGATACCGCATTATTCGAGCAGGTGTCGACGATGCTTTTCCAGATGATTACACAAAATGTAACCATTAAGGACAATCTTTTCTTACTCAAACTTCCATAAAAGTTTAAAAGCTGGAACGCTTAAATTACTGAAATCTTAATTCACCACGACGGATTCCTTACTTCGACGAGAAATTGTATCTTCGGAGATTCATCCGATTCTTCGTTAAACGTGAAAGGGCTTTTTAAGTTCGATTCTGTTAATAATGACATAATTTTATTGTAAGTAATCTTGAGTTTCCCATCTGTTTTTCAAATCGAAATGATTATATTTCCATTTAAAATATTGGTTAAAGTAATCAGAGATATTCCATTCGAATACGATACCACAGATAATTTGGTTAAATCTATTCCTGCGACCGCGGTAACTAATGATACAAAGGGAATTAAATTGATAGAGTATAGGAATGATTGTACACAATAATCCAAACCGGTTCTGATAAATCAAATTTAGAAAAAAAATGCGACTAACGAAGCCAGGTTAAATTTTATTTGTATTGCTTTATTGACATTTTGCTAGTGGCGTTTCCTTAAAAAATTGTCCGAGATTGTTTAACATCCACGATCCCTTAAGGGCTGGAATTCTCGAAATCGGTTTATTTATGTTACTTTAGTCTTGTCTACAGTTTCTATTTAATAGGTAAATTGACGATCGCTTGGAGATTTTACAATCGGCGTGAAGTTTAACTGTTATTTATTGGTATACGAGGGACAATGCAGTTTCTATCTCAATGAGGATTGATGGATGCTTGGTTGGTTTTATTGGTTCGATTTACGTGCCTCAATCACCAATACTTTCGACAGTTTTATCTTAATGTCCAGCAAGATTTGCAATAAAACTTTACATGACAAGCAAATTATAGTTTCAATTTTTTCCCAATTATCAATCGATCAGTCATCAAACCAATAAATAATAATCATAATGATAATTATAAGAAGTATTATACTTACCATCTTTAGAGGAAATTTCATCGAATTTTTAAAAAACGTATAAATTATTGGAATTAACGAAACAGAAGTCAGTGGCAATATTTTATTAATTGTAGTGACCAATATTTCGCAGAATTTATCTGCATTATCAAAGCTCTGCAATTAATAATTAGAAGATTTGTTTTTTAAAATTTCATTCCTATTGGAAACTTACTTTAATTTATGTTTTTTATTCTACTAATTTTTATAAGTTTTGTCCATTTCGCGGAACTTCTCCAGTTGCACCAATAATAATTGGTATTATCGTTATTTTCTTTAACCTCACATTTATTATTTATTAATCTTCTCTATACCCTTTCATTACAATATTACCTTTTGATGGTATACTGACTTATATTAGTGTGATATTCTTAGCTTGTTTATTGCGTATGACTGATGGTATCTGACCGGTTGTGTTCTATAGGCTCTCTAGGATGAACTTTTTGGTAATACAAAGACTCCTGCCACTTGGTTGTCTTTTAGCACATACAGAAGTGATGATATTTTCAACGTATTCCTTGCATTTATTGTATGTAGTACATATACAGTCTGCAAAAGTCGTCTTTGACTTCTGGATTTTTCAAAATGGATTCTCTTTGGCTTTTTGTTACGACAAAACCATCTCGAATGCCCACCATGAATTTTTTTGCCAGACTTATTAAGTGTTTGATGGTGTTCTAATTTTGTAAAACACATATAAGAGGTATTACCTAATAACTTAATCAACCTTGTAAATATTCAATACATTCTTTAGCCAAGAGTAAAGAACGCTACTAAACACCTTTCCAAATAAGGATTTAACTATGGATGCCGAAGACTCTCTCTTTATTGCGTTTCGTTTATGTTCTTTGCTACTTGACTATACCATACCTGACGAACAGTTCTCTAATTCTTTTGTTTCTGGATATTGATTTGCTTGGTTCTCCACCTTAGTTTCTCTTTCCGGCGATTTTATGTAGAAAATGCTCATAATTTTGAGGCAATGGTTTTTGATCCACGCTTTTGACTCTCTCAATATCTTTGAAGCCTATTGGCAGTTCCTGCTAAGTAATAGTAGTTATTTGAGGTATTCCTATCCTTTACCTTGGTGATGACACTAATATATCTACTAACTTCTTACACTTTACCTTTCAATCTTTTTCCATGCTGGCCTTTGGTTGTATTGGATATTCTCCAATTATTAGTTTCTTTTGTGTCATCTGGGAATTTCTGCTTATAAAGATTAACTATGTAGTTCTTTCACACTAAGGTTCTTGTTAATTTTCACTCCAAGTAATATTTCATCTATTTTATGCATATTTTCGTTGGTATTTGGTTTGAATATTAACTTAACGATTCTGGGATTTTTTAGACATAGTAAGAAATCTAGATCTTAACCTTAAATTCAGCGCAAGTTCTCATTTAATAAATTATCTTATTTAATTTTATAGTAGATATTTAGTACATACGAATAAATGACAAAATTAAATGAAAAAGAACGCAATATATTGAATAAAATGATAACGAAGAGACTACGATAAGAACTAGTAATTCATATTCCTCAACTTCGTGACTGAAATACATACACAATCTTTTAATTTATACGCTAAAATCTGTAATCTTAAAATCTAAATATGCGTCATTTGTATTTTATTGCAAGTATTTTTTACAAGCGTTTTTGAAAGAAATGGTAAATTTATATCACGGACAGATGCTTAATTTTGCTTTGAATGTTTAATTAATAAAAGCGTTTATTCACAACCTGACACGGCGTCTTTCAGTGTTTCACAATGGTATCGTTAGAAGTTATAATTTATTATGATGTTTTATTTAATTTCTTGCTTAGGGTTGGGGTACGTTCATGCCAAGGCTTTGAATTTCGTTTCAAACTAAACGACAAAAATACATGCATACTCTAGTTGTTTATACTGACTATGCAAGTACAAATCATTGTCGAATAAACACAGAAAAGACTTCAACGCTATTTTTGTTTCATTTTATGTATTCGTTCTTTGCAATTCGTGAAGGGAACTAATAATAATCTGAGAAAGCAGTATTAGTACCGTATGAAGAATAATGATATAGCTTCACTAGTTTTGCATCACCTTACCCTAGTATTTGGAATTATGTTTTGATAATATTTAAATACGCTCCATATGTTATCAAATTGTTCTGTACTCGTACATACAGAAAGAAAATGAAAATGGGGAAGAAACGAGTGACACAAAATAAAATTAATAAGTCTCAAGCTCAACATGGACTAGGAAAGAAGAGGAAAATTGAAGTAGAGAGATGGGATGAAACAAATTAAGACAGATGATAAAAGAAGCAATAGAATAAGAATATGTCAGATATTCGAACTTGATGAGTGCAAGGCGAAAAACTACTTTCTCACGTACAATCTTTATTTTATAGACACTGGTGTGTAGATCATTGAAAACAGGGCCGAGTTGTAAGGAAATATCTTTTGCAGGGAAACCTTAGACTCTTTTGCAACAATATACAACAGTTAGATTCTGTTAATCTGTGGTAGTGGTAAAAAGGGAATATTTTATCACTTTAACAGTTGTACTCAGAATTGGAGATACTAGACATGTTTATAGGAACTTTTTTCAAACCACCAATAGACTGTAAGTTACAAACTTAGTACAGATGTACACCTAAAGCAGATATACTAACTTTATTAAAAATGTCAAAGCAATGACTGGCCAAGAAAGAGGTAGTTATACGCCTGTGTTGCCAGGACTGCTACTAGGGTATTTGGCGCCTATGGCAGAATCTCTTAACACACCTTCGTGTTGTAAACGAAGTGGCTACGCTTCAGCACCTAATCATCTCGGTGCCTACCGCATGTTAACTAACTTGCACGTCTTTTCGCCGACCCTGACAGAAATTATTTTGCTGGTGTAAAGGATTATCAAACCGTAAAGACAAGTTTATCTAAAATCGCCAAAATCATTTTGCCCTTGGAGTTGGAGGTAAGGCTTAACATACATACAGGAACTTGATTCAATTTGGTAGCACAATAGAAAAGAGGTGCAGTACCGTAGACATAGACAGAAAGAATAACTTAGAACCTAATTTGACCTGCGTCGCTACTAAAGGCCAAACGATTCTGTTACAGCTGAAGGGAGATTCGATGATACCAAAACTTCTTGTTTTAAGTGTTCGTGTCCGTCCCCTTCGGGAAATCAACAATGGAGTCATTAAGGGGTCGAGAAATGCCTTCCAGAGTCTCTGGAGATTTAACCCGATGGGTCTCGGAAAATAGTTTGTCTGTAGTAGGATTATCCTTGACTATGTTTTCGAGCATCCCAAAGACGATGAAAAACCAAATGTCATCGTTGAAGTTATGGGGAAGCAGATTTTTATTTTACTAATCACTGAAAGTTGTTGCCTTCTTTGGGATTGCCTATAAACAGAGAAAGTGATTCAAGTTGTACTGTAACTAATGGTGAGAAAATCAGAGGTTTAGATACTAGGATTTGATTTCCAACAAGCTAACTATCCTTTGCTAACTAGAGAAACTTAGATTTAGAACAAAACAAGAAACATAATCTTTCATATTTAAATAGAATGGCGGATATCGAAAAGATCTCGCTCATCATCAATGACTGAATTTTCTAACAAAAATCGCAAATTGCAAATTCGAAATTTCTATCTCATGAAAAAGTCGGGATGAGATTTTTTCGACATGAAGAACAAAGTGTCTTAAGATGAACAATAATCTATTGAGATTTTGGGGTATTTTGTGTTCAAGAGATTTTTATGAAAGTAGGAACGAGCAGATCAAAGGTCAAAAAGTAACACTTTTCTGGAATTGTAAAATCGTTGAAAGCCATCACAGGCGACAGCCGCTAAGAAATTTCTAAGTAAAGCGAAAACGTTTTTTACTATTTTCATTATGATATTACCATGTAGAACACGCTACTGCCAAAGTACTTAGATTTGATGTTGTTTGCTATCAAACATTCTGACATTCGTCAACTATCAGGAAGGTGTCACGACTATCAAGTCACCGACTTTTATGTGTTTATAAGATAAGCAAAGCCAATTTCCCATGATTTACAATAATTTTGAGTTGTTTGTTCTTAGTAACACGTGCCTTAGATGTATCAACAAAATCTCTCTTTTTGCCGTTCAAGACCTTGAATTGATCTCTTAGATTCCTACCATACGTTTCGCCTTTGTTTTATTTTTGACCAAATAAGTAAATTCTGAGGGAAAGTTTCCTAATTGCCTGACTGAGGAAAAACTAGATTCACGCTAAAGGACATGATGTCATTGTCGATCTAGATAAAAATATTGAAAGCCGAAAAGAAATTCAAGGTTAAAAAAGCAGGGCCATGGTGTTCGACATCTGTGGCGCTCTCGTATGGTAAACAATTTCAGTTGTCTTATTGCCCATGCCTATGACAAATTGCCTCATTTGCATATTCTTTTGCTGGCGCTGTATGTTGCCTACCATGTAAATACTTATTAGTTGCCTCATTTGCTCTGTACACATTAATTTTACAATAAAAAGAGTAAACAGTACCATAGTCTTTGAAACCGTTCTGATTCTTCACATTAAATTGGTAGTTGTGTCAGTTAATATGGAATTTCTATAAAAATGAAAACCTGGAATAATCAGGGAATTTACTTTTTTAATATTGCTGGGTACACTAGGTATAACCCTCAAAATTGTTAATTTATTAGGAATGTTAGATCTCATATGCATATCTCAGTGTTCTTAATATTATTCTACTTAATCCAGCAATTTGTTTTTTTGTTCACTTCTTCAGGTGTCAATGTCTCAATTAATTGTGCCGTTCGTGGTTGATTGACAAGTCACATCCTTCCTGCTTTTATTGTATTCTTGAAGAATAAGTTTTTGTTGTAAAACTGTTTGTTAACTCTTTTTTTCTCTTTACAGTTACTTTTAGAACATTTAGAATGCTTGGTATCGAGGCACGAAAGATCGTTAAGGATGACTGTGGTTAAAAGACAAGCTGCTGCTCAGTCGGGAGTATCTAGCGAAGTAGAAGTTCTTAAGGCACTCAAAAGCCTATTTGAACATCATAAAGCCTTGGATGAAAAGGTAAATTTTGTTTTAAAAGTTAATTCAGTGCTATTATTGATTATTGTATGTAAATTTTAGGTGAGAGAGAGACTGCGGGTAGCGTTAGAAAGAAATTCAGTTTTAGAAGAAGAATTAGCTTCAACCAAAGAAGAAGTAAGTTTCTGTATTTACGGAATTTACTTCTTTCAGTATATAATGTTGCTTGTTTTGTACAGTTGCAACAATATAAACTTGGGGGTCCACCCTCGAATGTACCTGCAATAGAAGACAAACCCAAAGAAAATGGCCAAGCTGAACCTGGGGACCAAGTCACAAGTTCTAATAAGGTAATTAATATGTCTGTTTTTATTTATTAATCAGACATTTGCAGATTTTTAATGGAAAGAAATAACAGAAGAAGCTAGAAAAATGCAATAAAAAAAGATTTAATGTAAATAAATTTGTTTTTTTATTTGAAAATATTTCAAAAATATAGTTATATACTTTAATTAAGGTTCTCGCCAAATGAACGGCTTCTGAACCCCTAGTCTTAACAGTAACTGCAAAAGTGATGCCAAGGTAAAATAAAGCACTTCTGTTTGTTTTTTAACCAAAAAAGGTGCTGCTCTATTTGTAATAAGAATTACAATTTTGGTGTGTGCTATGATCAATTTCTATGTTATGTAACTCTGGAGTAATTTGACAACTTTTATATATTTTTAATTAAAATCTTATTAGATTATGTCATTAATTGTATTTATTCACAAAATTCCAATTTTCAATCTAAAAAGCAGCCTGTTAATTTAAACATACTTGTGAATAGGTCATTTATCATTCTGATTTTACCATTAAAACCTGTTCTTTTAATATTAAAATAAAGAACAAAAGGATTAATGTACTCATACTTTGCTATTCAGTATAATTGATGTTTACAGCATTATGATGTAAATAAAAGTTGTCAGTCTATTGGGACTCATCAGTGTTTACTTAATGAATATTATTAACATGAAATTCATTGTCTATAAACATTGATTATGTTTATTTTCAAAATTCTGAAATATTGGTTGTATATTAGTATCAGATTAACACTTATTGAGTTCCATTTAAACTATAATTATTACATTATTATTTCTTCAAATTCTGTTATTGAAAAGTCAGTTGTTAGCAAGGAATGTTTAGGATTGGACAATCAATTTTTTACTATAAATCTGGTTTATTAGCTTTCTTTTAATTATTGAGTTTCCAATCCTGAATGATATAACTAATATTTTATTTATTTATACATCAATCTTTTCGATTTGTTCAATCTCTTGTTAAATATAAGCTTATTTTATTATTTTACTCTGATTGGCTGCATGCAATATGATAGATGTTGTGATGTGCGCATGTTTATGTGATGGTACAGGCAGCATCGAAGCAGCGACTAACAAATGGTGGCATGGAGGTGGAGACAGATTCTGCAGCTCGGATAGCTGATCTACAGGCCGCTTTAGAGCAACAAGTAAGAGTTTTTCTTTCTTGTCTTTTTTTTCAATTTATTTTCACTCAAAATAATACATAACACTAAATCTGTTACCTCCCAGAATGACTTAATTCTGCCACTTTCGTTTATTAGACTGGAGAAATCAGTACGTGGCAGAGGAGGGTAGCGGAAATGACCAATAGGGTAGGAGAATTAGAAGAAAATCTAGCCAAAGCACAAAAGGAACTCCTAAAGGCACAAGATTGCAACTCAAAACTTCAGAGGGACTTGCAGGAAAATGTAGCACAGAAAGAGGACCAAGAAGAACGTATTGCAACTTTGGAAAAACGTTACCTTAATGCTCAGAGAGAATCCACATCCCTTCATGACCTGAATGAAAAACTAGAACAAGAACTACAGCACAAAGAAGCTCAACTTAAGGTACTACTGTCATCAATTTTTAACTTTTTATGACTTATGTAAAGTTTGTTTATTCATTCTATTAATTATATTTTGTGTTATTAGTTACAAGAAGAGAAGATAGCAGCGATACAGGAAAAACTAGAATTGGCAGAACAAAAATTAGCACAATATTCAAAGTTACCAGAAATGGAAGAACAGTTAAAACAACGTATGGAGGCACTGACGCAGGTGAGACCGCAGGTACGAAACTCTACGCTCACTTTTTGTCTTGTTTATGTCTATGTCTTGGTATAATCTATGATGCACTTATATTGAAATTTACTATAACATCACAAAATAGCTGTTTTAGTATGCATGTATGTTTATGGCATTACACACGTAACCAAAATTATATAACAAAACTCACAATATATGTAGAGTAAATATATTTAATATCTTAACAAATAATAAATTCAAACAAGATTGAACTTAATAAAATACTAGTGCACTTGCAGTATTTAAATAATTTGCACTTACAAATTTAAATGCCATTAACTTTGATTTTTTTATAAAGCTTCATAATAAAAAAGAAAGTATCTTTTGTGAACTTAAATAAGTTAGTATAGCGGTGACACTTGAAAATTGGATTTGTAAATATTTTCACAAGAAAGGCAAGAATTAGGGGAAACGGCCAAAAAGAACTTTAAATAAATAATTTGGCATTGATTAACTGACTTTTATCCCTAGCTTGATGCTGTAGTAAAATTTCACCGATGTTTGAGTTCATCTCACTAAAAAGGCAGCTTAATGCTCTACGTTCATTAAAATTGTTTACAATAGAAATAAATTTATTTTAATTATGTAAGTAGTTTTTTAGATTAAATGTTTATTTGATGTCACTATGATGATTAAATTACTAGAGAAGTTATTCTTCTTTAGTTTGCTTTATTCAAATTATTGGGTTATGTTATGTTTCTTAAATTGTGATAATATTTGTAACTATGTGAAATATTAATTGTTACTTTAATGTAAATTTTTATGAAATTGACTAGCCTTTAGCTAAAAAAAGGAAACAAGAGCATTTTGCCCAAAACCTAAATTGATGTAAAGATAGTCTGCCATATCAAGGTTTGTAAATAATAGTATGCTGACATACTATTATTTACAGATCTTACTAAGAATCTTTTAACACCATAATATTAAAAAAATATTACTATTAATCAAATTTTAGTTAGCTAAACAACAAAATGACAACTAATCTAAGTTGATAATTAGTTAGTAGACTGCTAAGGGCTTGATTATAAATAAGACTGAGTATGGTATATAAAGATAATAGTTTGGTATCTTTCCATGTAAGATTGAAATTATTTTTAAGACTTATTATTATGTATCTAAAAGAATTATTTCTCAATATTGAACAATTCATCTTTTTGATTGAACAAAACAACTAACAAAGAGTTTGCACTTACGAGAAAAGCATTTACAACGATTGGTATTATCATCTTTTAAAGCATTTGCAAAGATTCACCTAGGTTAATGTAATCACTTTTAATTACCATGGATACAATTACTTCAACAATTATCTTTATGATTATTTTGCTGATCAAGTTAATTCATTTTAATTTTCATAAACACTTATAGTAGGTTATAACTTAAACTAGAGTGCTTGATGATATGAATTTCATAAATAATTGTTGGGGTAGAGTGAAGACATGCTTATCAAACATTTGTCAAAATTCATATTTTAGGTTAGAAAGATAGATGTCACAAAGGAGGTGTAGATTCACACAACAAATACTGCTTTATGTAGTTTTGATTTTGCAGTGATAGTTAGTTATAATCTATCCAATAAAAAATATAAATAAAAATAGTCTAAAAAAGCTTCTGTACTAACTAGAAATGTAAAAATGCAAATAAATACATTAGAATGACGTTGGGAATCTCACAAATAAAATGGAGATATGTTAGAATTACATTGAGGATCTTGCGAATAACCTTAATGTTACTTCAACGTTAAGTGTCCTAGCAAATTTATTTATTAAAAGAGTGCACAAAGATATGTCTAACTCTCTTGCTGTAAAGGAATACCACTCTCTTTTTTTTCTGTTGTGCTTGTCAGCTTTAGTTTATTTTCTGTCAAATTTATATCATCATTGAGCCACTCTAAGTAATACCACATACTGCTTGGTTTGATTGTATCATACCAATACAAGAGCAAGCAAAAAGCAATAATATCTTACATGAACGAAAACGAAATAACGCTACCAACAAAATTCCACTGGGCAACTTTTATTTTCGTATTTTAATTCTTGACAAACTATAATATGAATCAATTACAATTGTTTTGATGTAATTTTGCATAGCCACTTTGATAACCACCCAGTTCTGAACAAAATGCCAGTAATTTGTGGATGTTTAAAATGCGATGTATTCTTGGGTTAACTTTCAATTTCATATCTTGTTAAAAAAATAAAACATTTTTGAAAATATTTCTAGGTAGGCTAGAATAATATTAAGAATGTAAAAAAAAGATGAGTTCAGTTAATTTTAACATTATGTTAACCACATAAATCAAAATTTCACCGAGTGGGCCAACACTTCTGGGATGGGGCTCATAGATTATTTCTTTCAACTTTTTGGTTTTGTAATTATAATTTTTCAAATTTTTTTTGTTTTTTGTACATTTCAGTACCTAATTTTATTTCTTAAATTTGGCAATATTTTAATTTCCTCCCCTTATGGCTTGTGTCCTCAGTTGTTTCTGCAATTTATGCATCCAGTGCACAAGCTATAATGAAAAACTCAGCTTTTGGCATAAATAAGGCTATTTTTGATTTTTGCATTATCTACTTTTTATTTATCTATTATCTAGATAACTAAGACTTACTTTATCTATTATCTCATCTAGATACTAACGATCATCTATTATCTCTATCTAGATAAATTTAAAATTATTTGTGCCCAACACTGTAAACAACAACTGTTGTCATAAATTATCTCTCTGTATCCTAATGACATTACTGAAGTGGCCCAGCTATTTATCAAACTCCTGTTGGTACATCGTTTTATCCCAGTTGGTGTATTTGTTTATGCGGAGGCCAGGTACTTGTCAATTAATACAATGAGATAAATGCATTTCAATTTAAAAAGTTCTTGTGTGTTGTGTGTGTGTTGAAACTTCATTGCTAAATTCAAAGATTTGTTATGTGACTTTAGATTTATGTTTATAAAAGTGATTAATATGAACATTTACAGTAACTACTGCCACTACTGGCAACATAGCTTCTAGAAGAACAACATAGAAAAATAGCATGTAAAACCAAAACATTAATTAATGCACCTCTTTTAGTGCATTGCATATTTCACATTTTAATACAGTCTTAGGGAAAGTATAAAATCTGCACAAATTACAGACTAAGGCATTGCAAAAAGAAAATTAATTTAGATTGTTACAGATCCTGTTTCTGGAAATTTCACTATTAAATTCTAAATTTTTCAAAAATTATAAATTCTCTAAAAGCACATTATCGTAGAAGGGGGGCCACATGCAATATTTTAATATTGTTTTTCCATGCTTTAGAAGTCTGCAAAGAATAAAACAATGAAATCACTGGAAACCATTCGTTCCCCTTACTTTTACCTGGGAGGACAGCATTTGAATCCATTTATTGAATATTAGAAATTTCCTAAAAATTTCTTAAAATTACAGATTATAAACAGAGATCAGCTGTAAAATTCTAATTTTGTTTCTTTGCACATGTAAATAATATGACATGCAAATGGTTATTTGATATAATATTTATTGTTTGAACTACAACTAAACAAAATAATTTAAAAATACATTTAATTAAAGATTTTTGAATATTTTGAGGTTAGATTTTTGAAACATACATTTTTGTTTAATAACCTACGAAGTTATGCTGACTTTTGGTCAAAGCTCTCTGATTTGTGGATTTTATATTCATAAGTATGTGAACATGAAACCATATTGAGGGCCTAATATCAGAGTAGTATGTGAACCAGAAGTTAAATGTAGACGAGAAGAAAGAAAAACATTTATAAATAAACTTTTAGATAAAATATTTGTAATTTATATTGCAAGAGACAAAGAAGGAACATGAACGAATTGTTTGTATTATACAGCTATATGTTATGTAATGCAGTAAGGGGTGTACATTAACATAAACTTATAAATTTTAAAAAAGTGGGCTGTTGATTGATATGCCCCTCTGATTTAAGACCTTTGATATCTATCCATTCTATGTGTGGGTATGAAACATATTCATTTTGTTTACCAAAATTGCTTACTTTAAATGTAGTGAGAGGTGAACAAAACAGGTGATTTATATTTACATACTTGTGTTGAAAATATGTCTATAGCTACCCCTTATTTAAAATTAATATTTTTGCTCATGTGGTATAAAATTCAGATATTTCTCTCTGTCTCTTTCTTTTCAGGCAACTCCAGAACTTGCAGCTTGCTATTTTACATGTTCTGTGCAGGTATGTGCAGGCAGTGTGATAACACAGATTATGGAAAACACACGTTGCGAGTATAATCTGTTTACATGTTTTTAGATGAGACTTAGCCATGAAAATCTTAGTTTGAATTGTGTTAACAAGTTGCAGAAGCTTTTCATATTTAAATAACTGACATATACCCTTTAAAGTTTAAAGATTGTTGTATCTAATTTCATTATGGAAAGCAAAAGTTTTCATAACCTTTTGATGTTATGAAATGTCAATTTTTTCATAACTATCATGAAAAGTTGAAAGGATGCTTGAAAGGGTGTGTAGAGATTTCATTACATAACTGAGTTTTGTAATGGAAATAAAATATTGCCAATATGATGTCGAAATTCTTAAAAAGAAGATAACAATAAAACGAAATTAGATAAAATTTTGTACAGTTGCCAGATTGTATGGTCGCGGGTGAACCCACAATGTGCACTGACAAATCCTTCAGAAGGGTGGAGGGAGATCACTTGTAATCTGACTTTTCAGGCAGTAAATTGTGTGGCATGTATATGGTGTCTCTTTCGTTCATCTCCTATCTGTGTTTCTCTTCTGCGCAGGATGACTCGCAAGCTTACGATCTGGCGACTGTACATAGCGATACATTATGAAAAGACTTATTGTTTGACTTGCACAACTTAAACGCAACATAAATGTTATGTCTCATCAAATAATATCGTGCTTTCCATAACTGAATATGTAAATAACTATTCCATCATTTATTGCTAGTATTACGTTCCTAGATACTTTTCACATTTGCAAATGTCAAGCAATTGTTCAAATTTTTGATATTATATAATTAAGGTCTAGTTTCTTCACTTGTTGATAAATTTATCTACTGTAGGACAAATTATGGTTATACTCTAGAGAGCTGAATAGAATTTGATGGTTCACTGGTTGAAAGGTGATTTGGCAGAGATGTATATTATCAAAGAAAAATAAACAGTAAATTAATGCTTAAACATTTATCTCACTCAAAAGCACCTTAATCTATATTCACTGGATTCCTAATGATTTCTATATTTCAGTACCACAATTGTAGACAGTGTCGAATGTTATAGTATGTTGAATAATTCTGTCAATTATGCACGAAACAATCTCAAAATCAATTACTTTTATGTGTAAATCACCTACTTTCATACATATTATTGTACACCTATGGAATTCACTTTCATTTTTGCTTACACTGCAGGTTTAGGTGATGAGTCACTGTCTAGAATTGTGGTACTGAAGTATAGTCATATCCGAAGTTATAGAAAATTAGAAGAACAAAATTCATTCAGGGCCAGTACAACCTTCAGTAACAATGTATGACATACAATATTTTTTATATACCTGCCATTGAAAGCAGGCTTTTTTAGCTGTTATTTAGTAGAGAACAAAAAATCTACATTTGCAGCTGAGCAAGCAGAAAAATCTTTGCTACTCACCAACCAAATAAGATTTTCTGGTACGATATAAAAATAAATACCTTGGAAACAATCAATCAAGTACCTTCTTTTTTCATTTTTGAAACAGGTATATAAAAATTAGATTGTGTGACTTTGTGCTTTCTCATGTTTACAGTGTGCACCTTATGGCTTGCACTGTAATTTATGTGTTTAAGCGTAAAAATATCACTTTCCGCTTTTACTAGACAATATACTATTAATGTCTTGCCTAATTAAGATTTCTCAGAGAAACTTGGCAAATTAGAAAATTAAATTTACATAAATAAAAAACTGTCTCTTCCAAAGATGTTTTGCTCAGGGGCAGCTCTGATAGGAATGACCAGAATTCTGGTATTGTAATTCCATACATACTTAGTTATATAAAAGTAATGAATTTTAATACTTAGTAAAAATAGTAACTATGAATAAAAAAATTAAATTTTGTTACCTTTGCAGTCGTAGTTTATGTTAAAAATGTCTCACAGTATTTTTTATTTATTAAAAAACTTAGTGAAAATACAAAGAATTTTTATTTATTGTTTATAGGTTCATTTTCATATGAAGAGCATAGTCTAAATCTCAGAGCAGTATAAACTATGAAGACATCTGCTTACATAAAGAAATGTCACCAACATAAATCTTTA
The DNA here is from genome assembly GCA_011009095.1 of Ignelater luminosus. NCBI lineage: Eukaryota > Metazoa > Arthropoda > Insecta > Coleoptera > Elateridae > Ignelater > Ignelater luminosus. The sequence continues at coordinate 187,391 of VTPC01004133.1, forward strand.
CAAATAACCTTGGTAAGATTAGCTGTGAAACAATGAAACATGAACTAAAATGTACATGTTAACAGGAATCAAGACATTGCGAGATTTGAGCGTTATTATGAACAGTAAAATTATATCTTGTTAGACTGATAATCTCTAATGATCTGACAATGCTTTATGTATAAAACCGAAAAGCCTTTGATATAAATTTATGGACTTGATGGAAAGTATTTGTTTTCTGTCACTTATCCGTTTTTTCCATGCACCTGCTGAAACCTAATTATTGTTCATGCTATTCCTGACATGCTGAACTTTATGTACATATTATATAAAATTCAATTATTATTTTAGCAGAGAAAACTTAACTTTCAATATATGTTTTTGCTTATTTCATGTATAGATCAATTACTTTTATGACTAAAAGTGATGTAATAATACAAGATAGTTTACATTAAAGGTTTTTAAAATCAAGAAACTTTGTAAAATTGTTTTTTGAACTTTGACTTGTGATGCCACAATCAACATGCATATTATTTAAATTTTGGTGTATTTATTGCTTTCGATGTATTAGTTGACTAAAACAAAACGAGAATGGTTAACGTGTTAACAAATACACACACTTAATTGAAAGTGAGCCTTGAGTATTGTTATCTTAAAATCATTTAAATTCATTATTATTCTTATCCATTCTCATTAAACATACATATATATAGGTGGTTTTTAGATGAATTGGCATGATATATTACTTAGCATTGTTATTTTGTTATTGTTTTATGTTTAAATTTAATTCATGATCTACTTTATGCAACATTATATATAATATTATCATGACAAATTCTATATCCACAGTATGTTTGGAGAAAAGGCTCGAGTAACTTTTAGAACTTATTTTCAGTGCTCTAAAACATCAATTTATAAAGTGTTTACCTAAAACTTAGATGATTTATTTTAAATATTGTGTTAATATCAATTGAGTACCCCAAACTTGAGACTTGTGCCTTATGGTTTATAATAATGATGTATACTTTAAAAGAGAAACATTTTTGATTGACAGTTGGAAACATTTAAAGTAAAGTTATGCACTTCAAATAGGTGTAATATGCATTTTTAGACGTGCATTTATAAAAATATCACAGCTTACTTGAGCACTTTTGTCATGAATATACCAACTACTTTTACTAAATTATATAAACATGATAACTACTTTATGCATGTGAAACTCTAGTAATATACAAATCAACAAAATTTCTAGTAACGTCTCAGATGAAATTTGAGAGATATAAATATGAGAAATAAATTATTGATTGCTTAATAATATCTCATTATTGAAGTTAGATTAGATATCAATACAAAATCAGCCTAGCGCATCTTTGCATGTGTAGAATATCTTAATACTGTTTAGGGTTAAATTTATATTGCATACAATAACAAAAAAGCAGTGTATAAGATTGACTAAACATGTAGGCTGTTTACTGTGTCATGTCTTAGAATATATTATTTTCTATTTTGTTTTCTTTGTGTTACTTAGGCACAAGAAAGACATGGATCGGCCGAAGATCGAATCCAAAGATTAGAAGCAAACTTAGAAGAGAAAAATGCTGAACTTGTTAGGTTAAACCAAAGACTTAAAATGAATGAAGACCATAACAGTCGACTATCAGCAACTGTAGATAAATTATTATCAGAATCAAATGACAGACTACAAGTGCATCTTAAAGAAAGAATGCATGCATTAGAAGAAAAGAATAGTTTGACACAAGAGCTTGAAAAGACGAGGAAGATAATGGAAGAATTGGAAATACAAAAAACAGAAATTATGAAAGAATTAGCAAAGTCCAGATTAGAAATAGATAATGTTAAACGTCAAATGTTACAACAGGAAATAGCATTTAATATTCAGCAAACAGATGCTTTAACACGAAGTTTATCACCAAATCCCAGTGACCCCAATAATTTTACAAGAAGTGCTAGTCATTCCAGTTTCGATACGCATTCCTTACCCAGAAGAGGGAACAAAACACGAACCCCTGTTGACGAGGACCCTAATAAAGTACCATTCACTGCTCGATCAATGGCTGAACAGGAATGGGAAAAGTTACAGCAAGCTCATGTTTTAGCCAATGTTCAACAAGCTTTTGATGTTTCTAGTGATGCTGAAGGAGATGATAACGATAGCTTATTTAGTACAGCAGATATTTTATCACCATCAGGTCATACAGATGCACAAACATTAGCAATGATGTTACAAGAACAACTTGATGCCATTAATAATGAAATTCGACTGATACAAGAAGAAAAACAGAATACAGAAGCAAGAGCAGAAGAATTAGAATCGAGAGTAGGAAGTATGGAACACATGAATTTGTTAGCAAGAGGTAGGAGTTTGGAACGTCAAAGTCCACCTGTAAGTGGAAGATCTACTCCAAAATCACATCATTCGCCTCAGAGAGATTATCTTCATAAATATCATACGGTAAGTTTGATCATATTATGCAACCTTAACTAGAGAGTGATTGTGGTTTATGTGACAAAACAGAAATGAGTTTTTTTATTTAAGAGAAAATTATCACAATCCATAAGCATGCTCAATATTTTTAGTGCACGTTAATATGTTTTTTTTTAATACACTTCGTGAATGGAATGTTAGGTGTGTGACGTGTGATGTTGTAGGCGCCTGCGTCTATGTCTCCAGCACACCTGCAACAGTACCGTGCAACTTTGAGTCCGGGTGCCCTTTCTGAGTCACTACCCACTAGTCAGGTTTGTCAGTCATGAATACAAGTATGTTAAATCTCTAAAATAGTAAATTCTAATATCATCAAAGTTACAAATAGGCCCGGATTAAGAAAAGTTCTGGGTATACTGTTTTACAATAATATTATAAATAAAAACAAGTACCGAAATTTTACTCAATTTTATTTTATTTTACTTCAAAAATGAAAGCTTTACAAAATAAATTCATTTGCATATTTATAAATTTATTTCCTTTTTCATTTTATCTATTTTTTTATCAGTAATAAATGCTGGGTTTTTTGTCTTAAAAGTGGAAGAGAGAAAAGTAAAGAAATGTTTTATTAATGGACTTATGCACATTGCTGTTGTCAGGAAAAGATAATTCTTAAAACTGAAAATCTTTAGTACAGGAAACGTATCAATGGTAAGAGTAGTAGTGCATGTTATTTGTTGTCTGCATCAAGACATTTTATTGCATTCTGTTATAGAAGATATTGAAAGTGTTATTTTCTGTGTGTAATTAGTGTTTTATAAACATCACTAAACATAAAAAATGGGATTTACTAACTTGTCTTTGAACTTTGTTAATTTAAGAATATAATAAAATTATTTTTATTGGCTCTGGTTTTTTAAAAGAAAATTTTAATAACACTTTTTTTAGAATATCTAGATAATGATAGCAATTATTTATTTTTCATTATGCAGTATTTACATTTCTCCACAATAGTATACAGGGTGTCTGGTAATAACATCGACAATGCTTAACCACAGATTCTGGGATCAAGTGATGATGATTCATTGAAAAAGGTTAGGTAGAAAGTTTTTAGTTTTTGAGTTCAAAAACCATCACAGTTGAGAAACATTTTTTTTGTTTTTTAACAAATCTTAAAGAAATTTAGTATATTGACTTGCACAGTTAGAATGAGTCTTTTTCTAAAATATTGATGTAAGTAATAATTTACAACATGGAGTTTTACATGTAGCCAAAAATTAGGGTAAAATTACATTTATTTGCCCTCTTGAATAGGTTAATCTTTTTACTTGATCAAATTAAGATCAGGAATAGTTACCTTAAATTAATTTCATAATTAAAACAGTAGATAAAAAAATCAAAGTAATATGGACATCAGAATTAAGGTACATGGGGAATTGTGTCTCTTAGGTTAAAGTTAGAATTTACTAGTTATAAGTAAAACTGTGGTAAAACATTAGTAATTTTTTCCATCATTCTTGCCAATTTCTAACTTGTTTTCCTTCAGAGGATGCAGTATGGATGCAATAGCTTTTGCTAATTTATTTTGTTCCTATTAAATTTGTTGAAAGTAGGATGAAAATGAGGTGACTGTCTTAATTTTGCACAAGTGTGCAGAAATCATGATGTATTACGCATTTTTTAAAACTACAGTTTAGATACAAGTTATAGTGCAGAGTAACATTTTTTCTACATGAAGATTGTTATGTGAAACAGTTTTCTGATAAATATGACTATTTTTGAAATAAGAAAGAGGTGGTACATTATTAAATTTTATTTTTTCCAGTATAATCAGATAGTCATTGTTTCTATGTATGTTTTCTATTATGCTGAATTGTATAGCAATGTTTTTTAAAAAAAAACAGATTTTGATTTTAATTTAGTTTACAGTGGGAAAAAATATCTGAATAAATATGGCAAATATTAAATTTTAGCCCTAAAACTCCTGTATTCCAAATATTTTTACTACATAGTTCAATTTACTTATTTGTACTAACAATAAGTGAAAATGGTCGTATAATAATGCTGTTAGTAATATTGATCAATTTAAGAAAGTAGACTTTGAAGGAAATTAAGTTGTTTGAACTAATTTACACTTGCGGTTGAATTTTCAAAATCTAGGTTATTTTGACCAAATTTCAACCTCACAGTCATCAATTCTTCTTGTGTCCACTATTGATGCCTTCCCCTTCACCTCTTAGCAATAATTATTGATCAAACATATAACTGACAATTTCTTTTATGGCATCACATAAGTTAAATTTATGTCTTAAAACTTATCTTGTAAACAAAATACTTAAATGGGAGTTAATTTGGTCAAATATTATCTAAATTTAACCATAAGTAAGTTAGTTTGGTTAAAATCAATTTTAGGCTAAATTATGTAATAAATTGAAGTAAACCGAGACTTAACTTCATTCCCTGTAATAACCCCAAAGCTAAAAAAGACTACTACAACATAATGTTATGTTAAAACTATGGCCTTTTTAATCTGTACAGCATCAGTAAATATTTACCATCAAAATGATTTAAAACTTAAAAGTTTAGGCTAGATTGGGGTTTGATTTGGATTAGATATTTAGATGTTCTGAATCTGCTGAACAAATAAACTTAAAAGGAAAATATAATTTAATAAATAAAAAGGATTCTCCAAAAAGATTTAAATGTGAGATTTGTATAATGTACCTCTAGACAGATCTGTTTCAAGCTCATTCTAGTCTCATCAGTAGACGATAAGGTTTTACAATTCTCACATACTTCATACTGCCCTAATTTAGTAATTTTTTACAAAAATTAATTGATTTAACTTTGACAAAGTTAAATTTCCTTGCTTTGGTGCTTAGGTACACCTCTCTTTGTAGACCTTGGAACTTTTTTTGCACTCTGTTTAAAAGAACATTTCTTTTACAAGAGAATTCACCTCTTACAATTGTTCCACAAACCCAGTTGTTTCCTAAACAATGAAGCTTTTTTGAATACTGTGAATATCCTTACTGATTTTGTATCATTTCAAAGAAGCTTAATTTTCTTAGAAATCATTGGATTTACAAAAAAATTGATACTTTTAAATAATTGTGTTCAAATCTAAAAATCTTGCTTTTAGAAAAAGTCGGAAATTATTAATTACATCAATATTTTAGGAAAAAGATCATCTTAATTTTGGTAAGATCCATTGAGTCATTGTGGTGTTATTAAAAAATAAAAAAATAAAAAGCTTTTTACCTAACTTTTTTTCAATGAACTGTTATCATTTGATCCCCAGAATCTGTTGTTAAGCATTGTAGCATTGTTGGTCTTATTATCAGACACCCTGTATATTGTGTTATTAGGAGTAAAAAGCATCACTTTGTGTGGCAAGCACTAAAAAATCAGAAATCAGCTAAGGCTGTGCATGCCACACAAAGTTGTTTTTACAATTCTCTGCGCAAGTAGTGTCGTCATCTTGGTTTGTTGGAACGTGTTACCATAACAACACTGGGCGATTCACTAGTGGATTTACTGTGCAAGTAGTGTTGTCAGCAATGCTTTTGTTGATTTGTTTGGAACGTGCTACCATAACAACACTGACCCATGACATCACACTTGCGCAGCCAATTGAATGACACATTATATTTTTCTTTCAATAGAAAGAAGGAAGAACTTTTATGCCTAGGTTAGTAAAAATAACTACTTTGTTTTCCTATTAGAAAAAATGCAATTTCTGCTTTGTGAATCATGGTCATGAAAGACAATATTCTATGCTGTTAGATAAAAACATGAATTTTTAACATTTTTATTATATTATACTATAGAAGAAATCTAATTTTGTCATTACAAAATCATAAGAAAAGCAGAGTTAGGAAACTTTAATTTATTCTAACATTTCTCAAATAAATTGCATAAATTTTATTATGTTTACCTATAACATATAGGTAGTGGTAACAGCAGGTACTAAAGAGAATACCCAATTAGGCAACCTTGCTGAATGTTGCAGTATTACAATTGTACATATGTTTTTATTTTATATTTCAATACCTTTCTAAAATGAGTTTTTATTTGATAAATTTTTGATTTATTTTACAGTTTTATTTTTTGTGTTTTGATTTGATAATTAGTCTAAAATAATCTTAATCCAGGCCTGTTAGTAGCCATTAAAATGGAAAATAGTAGGTAAGACATAAAATATAAATGCAATGTAGTAATTTGATTATGATTTTTAAAATGGCATATTTCAGTCTTTGTTATTACCTCTATAGATTGAGATCTGCCTCTATAAAAACTAGAGCTGAAACACTGAATAATCCATTAATTATAGTAGTTTATGCTGTGCTTACTAACCCATACCATTATTTACATAATACAATCAATGTAGTAATATACAAATATGTTTATTTGTAGTATTTAAATTAAAAGTAATAAAAGGTAGTAAGTTTCACCCCTGTCACATATAATTGACATAGAAAAAGAACTTTTAATGTGGCTTCTACATTCATACATCACACACATACACCATCACTATTTTAAACTTCACTAGCTGCATGCTTCTAACTAACAATTTCTGTTACTGTTGCTGTATATATTAAATTTTCTTCTGCAGCTACAACTTGCACCAGTTAGTTCGGAAATGTCAAGGGAAGAACTACATATGGGTGACAGTAGTAGTGGTGGTGGAGCATCGCCTCTTACAGCGCGGTCACTAAGACTAGAAAGAGTTGCGCAGGCTCTTGCTCATAGTCAGGAGGAATTGCGCAGGTCAGTGATTGTTGTAATTATTAGCAGTTATAATTAATTTTATTTTCTGAACCAATTAACAAAAATAATAGGTAATGGGGACACCAAAATATCTCTGCTTAAACAAAAAATAAAAAGTAATTTTTATGACAATTATCTCTGCATATTATTTGGTTAACCTAATAGGTTAAACTTGATAATTAACATTTAATTCTTTGGTGTGCTTTGCAATATAGAAGGACAGGTGCAAGTGGGTTGCCTCCAGGAGCGGCTACTTACAGGTTATTTGCTTGCTTATTGTTAGATAGCACTGCAGACCTAGATGCACACTCCTGTTTATTATGTTTCGATGTTCTAAATGTAAAATTAATATGAAACGTTAGGATAAAAGTTTAAAATGAAATGTTGATTTTATTAAGTACTGTGTTTTTATGAGTTACACTGGGTTGTTTAGGTTAAATGAAAAAATCATATTTAAAAATATCTTAAGAATATAGTTTTTAATTTCAGTTGAATTAATTCAATTAAGATTTTATTTGTTTAGAGAAATATGGCAAATGAATGTATTAATTTCATCCATTTAATGTTATTCTGGCAAAAAAATGCCTCAAAGTATTCTATATCAATTTTCATTTTATAATTTCTTACTATATTTATTACCTTAAAATTGATATAAGTTTGTTATTATAAAGAATGTTCACTAACATGCATTTTGAAGGTTATACGAATATGAAGTTTTTTAGTAAAATAATACACCTGCCTAATAGTATTATATTAAGGAGATCGAATCATTACACGCCGAATATTATATAATATTCAAAACTTGAACATATTTTGTATTCTATAGAAGAATTCTGTATTATAAATATGAGAATTTAATTTGACATCTTATATTTATATTTATTCCAATGACAAGCCAGTTTACATACATGATACAAATCTATTTTCGAATAACTAAATCTAACTAATCTATAACACACCTATTATTTATTGTTGAGAATGTAGGTTGACATTATTATTTCTCTATTCAAAAGTGATAGGGTTATTAATTCTTGAAAATGTTATTTTACAACATTTATTGACAATAAGATCCAATAAATTTTTAGTATACCATCAAGACAATGCATTTAAGTCTTCTTGCAAAAGTTTAGCATTGAGCTGGTCACTAATAATTTTCTAAATTTTAAGATTGTCCACAAACATCAATAAGTTTGAAGTTTTTATAATTGCTCTATATCTACAAGCAAATTAAATAATAAAGGTCCTATATGGGACTCTTAAGGAACCCCTGATGAAACATTCACAAATATGAAAACTAAACAACCCTATTTGACATATTGAATTCTATTCATAAGAAAACTTTTACTTCCTCTGGCCAAAAATAGTTGCTACATTTCAATTTAATGTTAAAATTACTGCAGGTATGTGAGATAAATTAATTTGTTTTATATAGTAGGTAAATCTGTGTATGCCATGATCAAAGGCTCACTTAGCTATTGCGCTTTTATTGTATGATACAGTTGTCAAATGTCAAATTTTAGTCTATTAGCAATTTAACCGCTGTTATTGCAAAATGGCAAGAAATATTTTACTGAATACTTCAGCAGGTACAAAAAAGTGTGGAGAATTTAGTTATAATGAACATAAGCAAATCTTACATTACTTATAGCAAAATGTCAAAGATGAAAACCTGAAGAGGGGCATGATAAATACCAGCGGATGCAAGTTTTGCTGCTCCTGTTCAACAATTTCTCAACTGTGGAAACAAGCTAGTGTTGTAGCTGTTGTCATATAATTAGTTTATATGAGTCAATATCAAGTGTGTCAATAATAAAAAAAATGGAATCGAAGTTTTTGCTAAATAAAATAAATGTCAAATCGTTTTAAACAAGTCCATTATTTATTATTTTAAACATCATAAACCCACGTTATAACACCTAGAGATTGCCAAAATAACAATTTTTGTATGTTTTCAGTTTAAACAGTAAAGTCTCATTCAGTAATTCCCACGTAATTCCTTGTTTCTTTATTTACTTTCACATAAAACAAAATGAAGCAACTATTTGCAGACAAAAATTAAATTCAAATGTAGCAACTATTTTCGGACAGAGGAAGTAATAAATTTCAAGAGACTTTCATTTAGATTTATAGAAAACAATTTGAATATCAATAAATTATGATTGACTATTGAAAGCCTTTGAAAAGTCAGTCTAGACATTCAATCTATTGTTTGCTTTCTAAAGCATTTGCTAAGAAGTTATGATATAGTGATAAAATTTGTCCCAGTCGATTTGTTGGGGGGTATATACGGGGTGTCTCAGACCACCCATCCACCTCTATTAATATTAAGAGGTTTGAGATTTTTTGATAAAACAAACGGTTCCCCTACTAAGTTTGATGCGCTCTTTTGGGTAGTGTAAAAAATGAAAACTCCTGAACCTCTCTTACTGGGACGATAGGGGGCAACTTTAAAATTGTAAATGTAAACTCCTTTATTTTATTGCAAATCTAGATTCTAAACTGCAAAATACAATCAAACTTCTATATATCGAACTTCTCTAAGTCGAATTTTTCTATATCTCTAATTTTCAATGAATTGTCTGCGTCAAAATGACGTTTTACCTTAAAGACCGTTTCCATATCTCGAATTTCTCTATGTCGAATTTTTCTGTAACTCAAAGTAAAATTCTCAAGTTTTAACATCGATGAATTTCTGTATCTCGAACTTTTTTTCTGTTTATAATACGTACCTAACATGCAAACAAAAGAATTTCAAGAAACTTAAATTATTTTGTACAATGCAAAAAAAATATCTTATACCTCCACTTAACTCATCAGTTTGCTAAATTTTATATGTATCTTTAAAGCTGACTAAAATTATCTAACTAAACAAAGCTGACAACATGCTTTTCTGTTCGGTGTGCACACCCATTT
>VTPC01004134.1:0-20892 GCA_011009095.1 Ignelater luminosus
ATTTTGCTGAACCACGTGTTCAATAATTACCTTTATTCAATTTTCCGGTTTTTTTTCACTTTTCTTTATTTTTCAACAGTTTTTAACTTGCTTTCCAAGTACCTGACACCATGTTTTGTTATTAATTCCACGTTTAATTTTATATATTTTATTATATAAATATCATGACAAAAACATTAACATCCATCTTGGATTCTACATACTTCTTGAGTGTATGTATCATTTCTGATTAAGTGGCTAACCTAACTTACATTAGTTACTAAACTTACACTATTGCCACGCATGCATATACATAACACTAATATCAAATTATTTCTCCAGATGTTTTATTCTACCATTCTATGGTGTAAAAAGCATGCGTAATTTATTCAAAGTATTATCTTCATACTTACGGCGTTGATCATATTGTAATGTGCACATCAGAACATATTTAACAAGAAAAATCGACAAATATGAAAAGAACTCTTCTTATAAGCTTTTAGAAAGACATTTAAATTATCTTGTACCTAATAAAAAATACATACTAAATCTTGTCATTATAGAAATATATATAAAACCTGGAGTTCCACAAGGTCCGATACGTGGTTTCCTGCTGTTTACAATTTATGTTAAAGATGTCTCTGTAAACAACAGAACAATCACGATGTTTTGTAACGAAACCGCCTAGCAAATTTTTGAAGACGTCATTCTGAAGAGTATTGGACAGACTTCATCATTTTTGGAGTTACAGTTGATAATAGTAGGTAGTTTACCATCTCATTAGCATAATAAATCAAAATCATCACGCTTTTTTAAGAATAATTTTTTAGATTTATTGTGTATCGCTAGGTTTCCGTGTAAAAGAATAAAAATATCTTCATGATTCGAAACCTATAAACTTAAGGAATTTATACCTAGCAATATTATTTGATAATTATTACCAGAAATAAATGTTTTAATCGATCAGTGGTAAAATAGAAGAGTTAAGTAGTCTACCTATATGATGCTGACGTCATATGTGAATTGATGCATGTTGACATCCAAAGCTTTATAACCAAATTAATTACAATTTTAGAAAGAGAACAGCCAGTGACAGGAACACTTGATTTTAAACCATTACATGTTGCATAAATTAGCAAATTTTAAAAGGTTGATGCACTTTTCTAACAAAACTAAACTGAACTTCCTGTCATTCCGTGATAAAAAATACAGAAAAAAACTTGTATAGTAGTTTGAGGATGCTAAAAAAAGCAAAATAGGAGAAATGTTTTCAGAAATTGTTACTGTAAAGATTTGAAAATTTCATCGTTATCGGTTGAATAAATATTTATTTAGTCATTTCCCATATTATTATTATTATAATTGAAGCGCATTGTGTAAATGGAAAACAAAAGCCGTTACTGCAGTTAAAGATTCGGGGATTCATCAAGCACAGAATTCACACTTGCAGAATGTAGTCCTACACGATCCATGTTAATATCAGATGGACTGAACCGAGCGCCAACTATATTGACCTGAGCGTGGCTGACTCAACAGCGGTTCTTTAGATTAATTAATATCGTAGTTATTATAAATTTGGCAGTTAGTTTTAGAGTCAACTTCTTTTGTGTTAAATGAGTCACTCGTAATGTAATGGCTATCACTATTAGTACTAGTGGGTGAAGCATATTTTGTAGAATCTTTGAATTATTATTTTTACTCTCACTCACTACACTCTTTTATGGAAACAAGTCTTAAAACTTTAAAATATTCAGATGATCATGTAAATCAACCGCAATTATAAGATAATGAATTGCCTTTATCTTTTAAACATATTGCCGTATGTGTTGATGCTTTATTATATTAAATTTGTAATCAGATGTTTTAGACGTATGTACTTGCTAAATCTTATCCTGTGACCTAACATTGAGGCATCTGTGATCTGTGATATACCTATCTTACTTTTATTAGTTCTGCATTGTGCTTCAACCAGTATTACGGCCAAATCAATAACACCCTTTAATCGTTTACAACTTGTCAATTGGTATCACGTGACATAAGGGTTTTAAGAGAAAAGTTTCTGAATATACTGTACAAGTACAAAAGAGTAGCAAGAGTAATAATAAGAGTCGTTAAGTAGAAAAGGATGCTTGGTAGAATCTTTTTGTAAACTTAGAGTGTCTGAAAATATTTCTGTTGGTATTTGTAGTTCTTATGTTTCAAGAAGGAAATCTTATTGCCTACAATTAATCATTAGATTCTAAGAATCCATACAGAGTGATTTACCAGTGATGACGCTCCTAGTAGTATTTGAGATGCAACCCATTATACATTTCCACGGGTTATTTTTTCTACTTAGAAACATCGAGAAACAGAGATAAATACTCTGCTTGCCAAGTTTATCGTACGGTAATTTTTGCAAGTGCCTGTCTTTTTTCTAATATTTACAAAAAAAATTTTGTGTTGTGAATTTGGCAAATAGATTGTACATGATGTAATGCCTTTTTCCCTATGTTTATAACAATTTCAACTCGTATTTGATCTGTGCCTATAACCGTGCATCTACCGAATTTTCTGCTTCAGCCAGATTTCCTTCTTCTATTCTATACTATTTACACAATTGTTTTACCATCTCTACCATTCAGAGATATCCTTCTGTTCCCGATACTTTCCTTTGAACCTGCAAAGAACATTTCTAATTGCATTATAAGTTAAAAGTTTCCTCCTGTAAGTAAGAAGAGAGTTTATGTAGTCTTTCACATCTTTTCTAACTTTCTTTATATAAGCTTCTTCCGCTTTAGTAGATTCCTAGTTATCATGTTTAGTTTTGGTTCCTCGGTATCTTCTTTACTTCTGTTTTCGCATTTATACATGTTGTTTCTAAATTGCATGAAAAAAACGTAAGGTCGTTATTATATGGCAAAAAACAAGACGAATTTCATTTCATTCATTTGCATTTTGTAGAAACTGATTGTTCCAAGAGTAGTTTTGGGGGTAAGGAACCGCTTTAATCTCCAGAACTCTTTCGTCTACAGGAGTGTCTGAAATCTAATTCTGGTTCATTGGAAAGGATTCTGTCTCTTTAGTTATTTTTATAAACATGCGGATTTTCTGAAAAACTCTAAAAACCCTATTCAAGTACATTGTCGTATAAAATATAGAAAATGACCTCCACACTCCAAAAACACAAAGACAGTTTTGACTTATTAATTGCAAATAAAAGCCTTGATAAATAATGCACGCATACCAAATTTCATCATTGTTGCACAAACTGTTACAGAGTTATTAAAAAGAAATCGCCTTTTTTAGCAAATATTTTATCTAGGATTTCGTCTTACTTTTGCCGTATAATAATGTCCTCGCTTTGATTAATTGATGATAAACCAAAAGTTCCATTTTCCATCTATTTGTGCCTTTAAAAGGTTATCTGTAATGTTGCAGCAATCCATAACCTCAGAATAACAAGGTTTTTAAAATTACAAAGATCTTTAAAACTTATCGATAAACATGATAAGAATTAGTTGAATACCTTCTGATATCTCTAAGTTACTACCCTCTTTGCTGTTCTTCCTATTAGATTATATTGGCTAATATGGAGTATCAGGTGGATCACTTTTAGTTAACCTACTACCATTCTAAGTTTTGACAAATTGTCAAGTTTTTAGAAAATGCCAAATTGGTGTGCTACAGTTTCCTAAAAGAAAAAAATTCAAGAATAAGTCATAAACGGCAAGAGTATGACTCGTCAAAATGGCGGTCAAAATTTGCATAATCTTCTAGGGTGCAAACCTTTTACAGTTTTCGAGATAAATGACTTTGCTAAAATAAAACTAAAAAGAAATGTTTTAAAATTTGTACTTTTCATGCTTTTAATGCCACAGAATTCTTAATTAATTCACCCAAATCTATAAACTATACACAATATTGTTTTCTAATGTTACCGACAAGTTTATTAAACAGTTTTGGAATACGATTGATTGTAATTAATTTTTAATTATTTTGAGTTTTGAGAAAAAAGAACAGAATTTTATTTGAACGATGATGATTTATTATTATTAAATACACCAAAAGTATTTAGAACAAAAGATTCACCTTGCCTAAAGTTACTTTGGATCATAAAACTTTTTCAGTTTATTAGAAAATATTATATCAGATATCTGTTACCGCATATCATAATTAATAATTCGACATATTATAGATCGACTATCTTTTTCGTTCATGGTCAACTGAAGATACAAATTTTATGGATCACTCGTTACTAACCACTACTATAAAATTTTAAATACGATATTTGCCAATTTATTTGGTTTCCAAATAATTGTGCTTGCTAATTACTTTGATAAAATAATTTAAAACCTAGCTAACGGTCTGCATATGCGATTGTGATAAATATTTGCTCTAGTTGTAAATACAAGATAAGTAACCGACAAACATTTTTCGAATTATTTAAAATAAGAGGTTATGTTTATTTCACAGCATTAGCTTTCTTTAAATTTCAATTAATCAAGATGTATTCTGCATAATTCGTGCTTATGAAGACACACAAACCTACATTGTTTTTTAATAATGGCTACAGTGAAGATTTAAAATCCAAATATCACTTTTAAATCTACAGACTTGTATCTCACGGACCGTCTGTAGTTTTATAGCTGTAGATGTATTACATGCAGGTGATGAATGTTAATCAGCATTTCTCTTTAAATTTTTACCTGAATCCCTACATATACAAATACTGGTTCTGAGTTCTCTCATCTTCAGCTGTGTCTGGGTGATTTTTGTTAACGGTATAATCATGTTACTGTACCTGGTGTAAATGCCAACGGCTATGTTTAAAGGAATGAAGTGGAACCTTCATCTGATACAATCAAAGTGACTATTGAGACACCGTTATTGATGCTTTTTCTTTAAATTTTTTTTATTACTCTTTGCACCTGTTTTTTATTTTAAATGTATCAAAGCAAACTAATGGAAGATGTGATCGTTATATAAAAAGTGTAAAAGGAAAAATTATAATAATAAACAAACGGGGATTTTAATTTATTTAATTGATAAACTAATTGTGAATTTTAAATGGTTATTGGTTTACATTTTTTTTATTTAAGGTCTATTTTAAGCTTTATAATAAAATTAAAAATATACTCACTAGAATAATAATAATAATAATAATAAAAGATTGTAATTTTAATCAAATAAATATAAGAAAATTTATTAATTGTCTCTTATGTTATCATTTATTAATGATTTTTAAATTTTAAAATTGATGCGAAGAATCTTGAACTCGAATATGCATGATACTTTACGGGTTCTGTAATTTTCTGAGGGTCGATAAGCCATGGTTACAAAAACTATCGTTAGAGGGCAACCCTAAAGCTGCTCAAAACTAATGTTAACTCAGCGTTTGTATATAAGAGACTTTGGCAACGGTTCGAATTTAGCTTTGCGCAGTGGCGATATCGTAACCAATGAGGTTAATCCGAGGTGCGATTATTGCTAGTTGAAAACTTTCACCAATACCCCGCCTAGGGGACGTGAAAAACCGTCCACTAAGGCAATTTTTGGAAGCCTCTACGGGGGCTATTAATTAAAGACTAGACTAAATCTTAACTTATAGGTTTATAATTTGTTGCTCTACATTAAAAGGAAAACTTAACTGTCGGTATTTGTTTTTCGAATACAAGTCCAAACTAGAACTAAATTTATGATTTACGATACATTTTGTAAATGGTGTTTGTTGAGATTATTAATTTTAAATTTGATGATTTCGTCGTAAGCAAGAATTTTCTAAAATAAATAAATAGAAAGTGTTTTAAAGATTTTTGTTTTTGCGCAAAAAACCTACTTGAAATAATCACAATTTTACAAAGAAAAAAAAACCAATAGCTTTTTAAAACAGATCGATAGGGAAATGTTTTTCTGTACACTCGTTTTAAATAGATTTTAACATTATATTATATATAATTGTATGTACTTTATTATTTAAATAAAAAAATATAAATAATAAGATACATGTTTTTAACTGTTATTTTAATTCTTAACATTGGTATATTGATTTCACCAAAATGTCTGTAAATACAAAATTTAAGACTTGTTGTAGGTAAGTAATAGAATTTTGTAGATGTCGCTAAGATGTGCAAAATTTGCACAAAATAGGAAATGAGGATCATTATTTAGTTTTAAAGAAAAAGATATTTCATATTTCACTCAAGCTTAAAAATAGCTTGTTATTAATCATCAACATGCAGCTGTTTAATACAATTAAAATACAATTAATTACTTAGTCTTTTGTTTCTGTTTAAAAACTAGATTTATGTTTATTATTTATTTATTTTTTGATTTATATAGCAAAACTTTATCCACGTTAAAATTGCATTTTGTAGCTGTTAGTAAAAAATCTTAAAAGTAAAGAAATTATAGATTTCAGTTTTATCGATGCTAACTTTTGTGAAAGTAGGTTAAAGTTTGTCAAGTATATTTTCTGAAATATATTTTTATTGCCCTTGATTTTTTCGTTTTCTCTTTCCTGACTGTTCAATTTTTTCGTTTTTGTGTTAAAAACTTTTCTCATCTCCCATTTTAATAATTACTGATGTAATCATTAATAATTCTAGGGCTATTATGGTTAACTAGGTAAGTTATAGGCGTTCCAAGTATTTTCAGAGTGACGTTTCACACTTCGTTAGGCAATTCGAAGCAGTGGCACCCACCCCCTTTCCTGGACTTGTTAATAATCTTGTATAACATTTATGGCTATTGTTTTTTTATTCTTCTACTTCACGTCAATTTAATGATTAAATTAAAACAGCATTAACGTTTCGACAATTTATTTTTTGTCTTCTTCAGAATTTATTTATTAGTATAATGAATGTAACATGCGTAGAAAAACTCGTCTTATCAGAATCACCTTATGGTTAAGAAAACGTACATATGTCGTGTGCATAAGAACTACTAATAGTAGTTGCAGTCAAAAGTAGGTGTGAATACTGTTTGTGAATTTTTCGAATACATAATTACATAATTAGATTTATTTTAGTTAAAGCATCAGTTTTTAATTTGGAGTTAATTTGTAACGATTAACCAATAAACTGTAGTTTGACAGCTTGTCATTGGATTAATTGCAGACACATCGTTTTGTTTCCATAGGTCACTTGATAAGAAACCTTTTTTTACACACGGTATAAACTAATTAAGAATTAAATATAATAAATTACTTACAATACACACATACTATTTTAGCAATTAAAAACCCTGAATATGTTTGTAAGGATGCCCGCCCTTGTCTGCAAATGATAATTTCCTAACTTTCAATTTTTATTTTGTATATTTTATGTTAATGTAGTTTATGGTTGTTTAATTATTATATGGTATACTTTGCTTGAGTTTGCTACATCTCGTCTGTTGTTGACTGATTGCTTTTCCTTGGTGATTTTGGTCATTTAGAGTATTTCCCTTTTTCTTCTATAGTTTTCCATATTTAAAATCTTGACGTCTATATCATTATTTCATTAATCGAGATATTGTTGGCCACGACTAGATCTTGGTCTTATTGATTTCCTTTTTGGTAATATCAATTTCACATAACAATTATTGCGATATCAGTTTCTGTAAATTTTATTATCTTGTTTTTATTTCAATTGTGAAATGGATTTTATTATTTTGTTTACTGAAATTTTGTGAAGACTCAGTACCCTTTTGTCTTGGTTGAAAAGCCAAAGTGTCATCTACATATCGTTTGTAGTATGGAGCATCAAATTCGCATTTTGATATTGCTTTAATTTCTAATTTCTTTAATTCTAATATCATATCTGCTGTAATTGAATATAGAAGTAGTCTCATTGGTAGATCTTCTTTTTGTACATAAAATTCAACTGCATGCTGAGAATAAGTTGATTTTCCACATAAATTTATGGCTTCCATAAACTGCTAGAGCTCGCTCAAACACTCATGACCATGCTGCTGCGCGAAGGTGGAATTAAAATTGGGAAAAAGGAACTGGCGAAAGAACGAAAGTTGGCGAGTGCATATTACTTGGCGCGGAAGGGGTAAAGGAACGAATTTTAGTCTTCTGCGCCATAATCACGAGTGCTTGAGGGAAATTTACTTACTTAAATTGCTATTTTTCTTTATGTTATTCCATTCTTCTTCCGTTGTTTTTATTGCCATTTTTATTGGTATGTTAATATACATGAACATAAGTAGCATAATGTAATACCATCATGTAATTATTTGGAATTATAGTTTGTTTTATGTATTCCATCAATTCCCATGAATCCTTTAAACAATTCTTTGATGGTTCGCAGCTTTTTCTCAAAATATCTGTTAGAAATTTTTGCATATTATATAATGATGTTTTGATAAGGCATAAACTCTTGGAGGTTGCGCGTAGTGGATCTTTAATGGTAATCTATCTATTGCTGGTTTTTCTTTACAGTTTTCAAAATCTAATTATTTGTTCTTTGAATTGAAACAGTCATAGAATCTTTTTTTAACTTTGTGTATGTATTTGAATCATTTAATAATTTCCTCATCTTCTTATCATACTCTTGTATGTACATTATAAAGTCTTTTTACTTTTATCTGCGTTTAAAACACATAGTACGTCATTAATTCATTATTTTCTTTTAAAGATTTCTTTGATTTACGCACTTCTTTCTATTGGTTTTTTCTTGTAGGCTAAGTTCTTTCTCATTTTTTGTTGTTGTTCTCAGTTATAGTACAGACTTAATTTTATATTGTGGTATTCCCTTTTTCCTCTTTGTCTTATCAAGTAATTTGGTTTGTATGTTAATATTTCTTTGGTTTCTGTTCTGTTCTAAATAAGGTCAAAGAAAAATGCATCGAGAATATTTATTCTTACTCTGGGATGGTACTGAGTAGTAGAAAAGAAACTACCTTATTGTGCGTTGGATTTGATTACCTCCTACTTTACAGAGTTACCTTTACAAATCAACATTTAACACTGCACTACTTTCTACTCTCATTCTTATTTGACGAAATTCATTGAAAAGACTGATTATGAAACAACGTAAGTGGAAAGTGTATCCTATCAAGTAATCATTTTAAATGAAAGAACCTCTTTAAGCTTAGTATGTATTAGTGTAATTAATGGAAACATGGCGGATTATAGAAATTGTACACTCTTAAAATGGTACATAATACCCGAGGGGTAAACCATTCTAGGCAGTGTGTCGGCAGTCTTTAGGCAATCTTAATAAATCATACAGTCAGTAATCAAAAGAAATCGCAGTCGGTAGGAAATCAGAGCAGTCATTGAGTAATAATTGCAAACGTCGGTATTCATGTGGAAGGCAGTCATAGAAATCAGGTTCTTTTTCGACAGTTATGTAAAGAATTCTGGTAATGATTTACCTCTCGATAATACTGATGAAATGCACAAGATACAGTTTCGACGAATAGGTGAGTACGTTTTGGTATAGGTAGTAAATGAAGGCCAAAAACTAATCTTGTCAGAACTTTGAACGTTTTGCAAGTGTCAAAACCGTTTCCAGATACAGTAGGTAGTATACTGCCTATTTTCTTACATTGTTTTTGCATAGTCACAGATACTTAAATAGCACTATTAAATATGCTGATGGATAATTTCTCTTGTTTCTTAAACTTTGTTTTACAATACTTACTTTTTACACATTTTTACTGTCATTACACTTTTTTAGAGTTTCATCTGGTGAAAATCTAAAGCTTGTGTTAATTGCGAGGGAAGGGGCTTAATGCACAGAATTGTAAAATATCTATTAAAAATTATTGATAGGTATAAGGCTTCAAAGGTTTTTTTACTTAGTGGAACTGGAAGAAGCACTTATTATTGGCGTAGTACTTACAGACGTGATAAAGATGCCCCACACTATGATCAGAATGCCAAACCGAATGCTTATAAAGATTTTGTAGTACCACAAGAACCTGGAAAAAGACTCAGGGCTCTGCAAAGAGCAAGAATCTGCAGATACCTAGGGGGTCTACAAAAACTCGTGAATTTAAAAAATCTGAAGACTTACCCCGAAAAGATCTAAAGAACAGATTTTATCATCATTTACTAACAAATTGGTTCAGCAGGGTAAAAATACAGACTAAATATGTATTACACTATAAAGCTTTTTTAACAACAGGGAAACCAACAGTTGAAACTTTGAAATGAAAATAAGACAAGTAGAAGGGTTATGGATTATTTGATTTACATCTTGGTAAACTTCCTAAATTTATATAGGATGCTATTCATTTTGAGTGCTTGCATGCAGTGGCAAAAAGTCTCATGGTGGCCGTCAATAACAGGGCAGTGTGAAAATAAACAATGTCCTATTGAGATTTCTGAAGGCCGTAAATAGATTGGTCAACAAATGTCGAAGGGTTATGTTTGAATCGGATTTTACACACTATGTACTTTGAGAGAACCGTATTGTGTCACCTTGGCAAAAGACTAGTTCTATTAATATTGACGCACTTGCCAGACTCTATTAGCAACATTTGCGCTATTTTACATCAACAACTTTTTTGAACGGCAGTTGTTTGGATTCTCAGAAGCGGAGGCTAGTTGTTAAAGTTCCTTTTTGCGTTATACAACTACACGTTGTCTTTTGTTCCTCTTGATTGCAGTTTAACGGGTAATTCTGAGCATTCTATACATGCAGAAAACGGGAAGATCTTCTTTTACTTTTATAATGCATTTGATTGTTTCTTCATGTTGATATTCGTACTAAATTTTTAAACTATTTCTGGGTGTTATCACAGACATGTGTAATTTATCTATTTCTAAAACTTTCGTTCCCTCTTGATTTTGTTCCGTTTCTATTTCTTTATTTTGGTATGCAGATTGGCTTCCTTTGTACATCTTCATGCCCTTTTCTCTATTTGTACTTTTTCTTTTGAATTTTCTCTCCATTTCTTCTACACACGGTTCATGTTTCATCTACCTAAATTCCGGCCTATTTCAATATTTCGTGATCATACTGTACAAAATTCTCAATAATAAAAGTTATATTCTAAAACAGAAATGGCCAAAATGTAGTAAAAATGCATTTTCCATAAAAAACGACTTGAAAAATTGTCTTAACTTTGTTACTTCAGTTGTCAGAAAATGCAATAAATGAAAGACATGTAATGAGATTTTGTCAGCAATAGATAAAGTGGTACAAATCGTAAAACACAGACAGATATATTTCAAACTAACGGTATGTGTCCCATAATACCATTTAATTTGTCTGTATCTTTTGCATAATGTATATTAAGTACAAAAAACTAAATAAATAACAAAATGCTGCGCAGTTATATGATCATCAATTAATTAGCAATGCAAGAAATATCAAAAACAATACACAACGCTAACCTTAAATCATCTGTAACGTTTTAATTTTAACTACGTTAATCCATAAAGAAACCTACACGGGATTATTAAAGCAGTTAAAACAACACCTACGTTTGGTGTCTACAGAGGAGGTGGACGAGGTTATAGGCAAGACGTATTATATCACGTAAAGTATATGTAATAATTCTTCACGAGCCAGAATATCAGCTTTAAAACCACATAACCTGTTTTATCACGTGATTTAAAAGGAAATAAATAAATTAGAAGTTAGATACAAAAAACGGCATGACCGTTTGTAACTCGTTCTAGCACATACAACCTTTTGCTTCCTTCTGTAAACATGACAACTTGTCTCTTGAAGTAAATACCAAATATTTCCTCAAAAGTTTCTCCAGTCAAAACCTATTAAGGTTGAAACTTTTTTGTTCAAATCTTGTTTTAAAGCTTTTTATAATGACTGATTGCAGCAGGTTAGTTTTATTATTATTTTTAAGGAAGTGCATTTATTTACTACTTTCTAACAGAAACAAAAAGTATTATCATCAATTAAATTCTTTTTTTTGGCAAACTCTTGATTTTTACTTTTTTCTTTTTTAATTTTTATTATATGAATACATAAAGATGCCCATTTTAAGCAAAGAACTAATTTAAAAAACACTGCGTGTTCCTACTTATTATAAGTTAGTATTAATTTATGATCTGTTGATATTCTAACTAAAAGTACTAATTATAATAATTAGACATACTTTACATTTGAAAATAAAGTTACCTTCACATAAACTTCTTTTGTCTTCTAGCTTTCTTTTTAACAAATTCCGAAATTAATTTATCAATATCTAGCCCTTTGGCTTGCTTGTTTTCAATCGAAATCAATTTCAATCTGCTAAGTTTTTTTTGACACATAGACTTCGTAGTTAATTCTTGATTACCTTTAGTTTAGAAAAGGAAATTTCGGTACTGGACACTGCCACGAGAACAGTTAGAGATAAAAATAGAAAAGTCACAACATCTTGTAAACTTGATAACAAAATTGTTCAATAATTAAAAGTTTTGTTAAAGTCAAACACTGTTAAAACCGCCAGTGACACTCTTCCAGCAAGGCCTACGATTTTGGGGATGCCACTCGCAAGCTATCAGATCGAGTTTTTGGGTACCCACTAACGTTAATTGCATGTTCTACTCGATTTTCTACATTTATTTAAATGGTAAGAAAGACTGGCCCTCGAATACTTAAGATGGCATGGTGACACTGGAAGCTGTTTGTGTTTTTAGATAATTCCGGAAAGATAGAAGCTGCGACGGAGACGCTGGCGGTGTTAGCTTTTTGATATAGTTTTTCATCTGTTAACGATGCTGATTTTGGGAAAGTATTGTTTCAAAATACTGAAATACACTTAAATTTATCGCGTAATTATTGTAAAACTATATCAAGTGCCGCATAAAAATATTTAAGTACTTCGAAGTATTTTTTAGGAACCACTAATGTTTCATCTTCACAAGTTTCATCAAAATACTTCTCAATTGGGTCTCTCAAACCGACGGACTCCGGTGCACTGCCCCGCCTGCTCTGGCGTATTTTCCGCAACTGACTTATCACCAGTGATGTGACATATTTCTAATGAAAGTATTTGAAATACGAATACAAAATACAAAATACATATTTATATTTTGTATTTAAAATACCTCAACGCCAAAAGTATTTTGTATTTTATTTAAAATCCATTTCGTAATGTATTTCCTATTTTAAAAATATAAAATACTTTTTTCTTTTATTTTTCCATAGAATGCCGTTTCTCATTAGGCGGGATGATTATGCAGCCACATAGGAGAAAACTAAATGAGGCATTAGTGATTTTGAAATCAAAATTTTGAACTTTACATTTGCAATGTGGAGCACAGTTTGGTCAGTAAACACATATTGTGCTTAAACAAATTTTTTAGGATTTTAAAAAACTTTTACTACAATAACCTTTTTCAGTTGACAGTAAGAATTTATATTGACATTGGTAAATTTAAAAAAATAAAATTTAATTTTGTTAAAAGAGCGAATTTTTATTGCCTTTCCTTATTTGATTCAATTCTTATGGCCGCAGGACCGTCTCTAAAGAAATTGTGATACTGCTGCAGCCATAACTTATTGCAACGTTTGAAATTCATCGCCTTCACATTGTCGCAATGTTACTTTGCTGTACGAGTAACTTCGCTAGTTAAAATTATTAAATATAATTACTAATTAGTAGTTGTTATAGTTATACTTAATTTAATTCAAGTTTTCCTTCTGCGCCATTGTATTTTACTAAAAGTATTTTAAGAAAAGTATTTTGAAAATACGTATTTTGTATTTTGTATTTAAATACCAAATCAAAAATGTATTTTCATATTTTGTATTTGAAATAGGAAAATTTTCAAAGTATTTGGATTTTGTATTTAAATACTTTTTAGAAAGTATTTTGCACATATCTGCTTACCACCGACTTAGGACTATAATTACTGTCTTTAAATTAATTAACAAAAAATAGAAATCTTGAAGAAGAAGCAACTAAAATTACGAGCATATGATTGAGGTTTAAGAATTGATATTGTTTCGTTTGTGATTAGTAAAATTAAAGTTAAATTAACTACGATACAATATAAAATACTAATGATACATTGAGGTGATTATAAATTTACATGGGGTGTTAGGATTTGTGTACACGGCGGACAGAAATGCAAGTGGTCAGTTTTGTTTAGTTAGTTAATCTTAGTTGTTTTCAGTCACTTTAAAAGATAGTTAGTTAAAAGACACAGGACGAACAAGTCCAGTCACTTGTAATATTTTCTGTAATTGTGTGTAAATAAATGTAAATATTTTAAAAGAGGGAAAGTTTTTATTTATCAAAAATACTGAACAGAAGTTAAGAAATTCAACATGGGGTTACTTTTAATTGAAAGAGTTGGTAAAATGCTTCCCATTAAATGAGTTGGTTGAAATACTTTTGGACTTTTTCTTGAAAAATGTAACCCCTTTATAGGCAGAAGCAACTATCATATCATCATCATGGACGTGATTTCTTGAAATAGGCGTTTCTTAACGTAACCTTCAAACGCCACTCTGGACGAATCGCTTTTGCTTCGAACCTTTAAAGTAATTACAGTTACAACAGGAAAATTTTCACAGAATAATTTTGTTTACCTTATATTTCTAGTTTGTTAATAGAGAAAACTACAGAGTTGATCAAATTATTTGCTTTGCTTATCACTACTATAGATTGTTCAAACCCAAGCTTTGCCAAATTTGTAGTTAAATTGAAAATGCATTTGATTGGTATATGTTCTTTTAAATGTTATGAGCAGAGCAATTCCTGTTATAACAAGGAGATTTTTATTTGTTTCTTTTATTTTGTGCATCGACTGCTGGAGTCATATGACAATATTGGATAATAAGAGAATTAAAAATTTTGCTTAACTGGAGCGTTTTTAAGAGTAGCTTGCATGATATGGAGCAGAGTGGGCACATGAGCTCTATTATTTCGGATGCATTGTGGTAGGCGCTTTACAAACACGACCTTGAGGAAGAAGATCGTAAAAAGCGAACTCCAAGCTCACTTTTGTAAACAACCAAATTCGTTGTTGGAATACTTTTACAAAAACGCACGATGTAAGAGAGCAAACAGATCAAATACTTACTTATGGAAATTATCTTTTGCTTAAATGCTTGTCAGATCATCGGCTTTTCAAGACTGCACATTAATCTTTATTGACCTGAAAACGCTTTTGAGTAGTAATATAACTGTTTGGCGTGCAAAAACAAACACTGATAAGTTACCTTTAAATTTATTCAGAAATTGAGGTTAGAATCTTATAAAGGTTCACATATTTCTTGTAACTACCATATTGTTTTGTATTCTGTTAATTTTGCTTACTGTTTTTGAGATACTGAAAAAGCAAATGATCTTAACATAGACCATTGAATCTTAAAGGCTCTGAAGGTCTCAATTTTACTACTTTAGATTAGACCGCTAGTCCCTCCACAACTTCCAGTCACCTTACGGATAATGGTTAGTATGTAGTTATCAGTAAATACACCTGAGAAATATTTGTTTTCATTTTCAAAACACCTTGTGTAACGTAATGCACGCGTTTCATAATGTGTTTAACGCTCTTACATTATCCTATAAAATCAAGTTGAGCAAACTAAATTTTATTACTTGTTTATTTACCTTAATAATGATTGATAAATAAAGGAGAAATTAAAATCAACTGTGTATGCAATTCAGTGTACTACGCTATGTTGCTTATCTTCAGAACCGTTAAAATTCTTTGGTTAATTATGCGCATAACTAATCTACCTATATACATAATATTCACTTACTAACTTGTATTAAAAGCTAGATATTTATAAATTCTGATAAGATTCTTTCTGCTATTCACAATGTCCTAGTGTTTGCATCAGTGTTCTTTTGTTTTTCGTTTTAGTTGAAGAATGTGGATATATATCATGTGATAGCTATAGTGTTTTAGCAGAACATTCCAATCATTACAAACAAGAATAGTGATGATGACCACAACATGATTTTAACCAACAAAGGACTAAAATTATGGGCATTTCCTTACACGGATTACTCAAAAATATTCTAATTGACACCCTTTATCTCCAAAATAGTTTAGTAACACCATAAAGGTATTTATAATAAAATAATAGTACATGTGTGTGGAATTTTACTTCTTATTACTCAATACACAACACTTTTTATTACATTATTTTTTATACAAAAACAAAAACGACCGACCATCATTATTATTGATTCATCCACTCTAACCTCTATTCCTTTTTCCTTTTTAACATATAATCTTTTTTACATATAATAATCTTACATATAATTTCAGTGCTCTCAACAATTTATAGTGATACTGGGGGAATATTACCAATTAGTTGGTCATTAGGGTAAGGTAAGTTAATTTTAGAATTGTATGGGAAAACTGATGCCTCAGCTGTCAGTTCGTAAAAGAGTTCTTGCACTAGCAGCAGCAACAAGGACATTGAAGTTGAACTGATTGTGAAATATATTGAAAAATATTTTACTTGAATTGTCATTGCATACATACAGATATACTTATATTATTGCTCTGGTAGTGGAAAAATATATCGCAAACGTTGAAAAGAACAAGATATAAAGAGAAGAAAAACAGCTTAAATGTTGAAAATGCGATTACAAAGAAGGCGAATGAAATTAATCTAAAAAGGCTTCCGGGTGTTACGGTAAATCTAGAGATTTATGCCTACATATATGCCCGAAGAATTGTGAATGCCGCAAAATATTTTTGTGTAGTACTTTTAGTTATAAACGTTTATCTTTTTGAAACAATGTGAACATCCATTAACTAATGCAATTAATTGATTGCAGTTTTCTAATTTATTTGCCATGGAACATAAACACATTGCTATATAAATTTACAGTTCTCAAACGCTTGATTTGAAAACAAGGTAAAAGTTCGAACGTAAGGGCTATTTATTCTTGGTTTACATATTATAATAAAATCTTATATCCTTAAAATTTCATTAAGTTAAGAACTAGAACATCACCCAGGTGCACAATGTTAAATTTAAATTGCATAATAATCCTACTTTCAGTTTAACGATGTAACTTTTATGGGTTGTTTACACGAGAAATTCCTGAAATATCAGAAACTCTTGCTGTAAACGTATAGCTGCTACTTACTTTTAGTATAACGTTGAAATCCAACGATTATTACCAATACAAGCAACACGTTCTTCTATTATGATTCACATTTACTTAGGATAGTAATAGGTTTGGTTCTTTATTGGGAAGATGTAGGTGTAAAATCCAAATACTGAGCAGGTGTAACGTTCTAAAATGGCTTTTATTACATTTTATATCTATAGCAAGCTTTTGCGAAAAAATTTTTAAAACTTTTTAATACCAGCAATAAATTGCCTTAAATGGGATATTTTAATTAAAAATCCACCTACTACCTTGAAAAACTTACGATTACGATATATTATCTTCTTGTATTTCATTTTATAATAAGGGGCATTCAGAAATTTACTCGTTTTAGAATTGACCATGACTTGAAACACATCTGTCTTTCTTTAGGTCGTCAAATTAATACTGACATAAATTAGTAAAGTGGAGAGAGAAAGACATACGTATACCTGAGTATAGTCAACTTCAAACAGAAAAGTTTAAATTTCGTTTTAACTCGAATATGCCGCTTCTCTCACAAAAGAAAAATCAAACGGTGATTTAAAAATGAAAAATTGATTTGCTTTGTCAGGGAAGTAACAGACAATACTTTATAATGACCTAGGTAGGCATTTCCCTACTTAAATAAATACTCAAATCTTGTTTCTGGCATATTAAAAAAATACAGAAGCTGTCAGTAAAATTTCAACATTCTATATCTGGAAAACAGTGCTTTTTAAGACACATATTCATCTAGACTGCATTTGATATATTTACCAATAGATTCTGTTGGTGAAGTATACCCTATTATACAGTATCCGCCAAAAAGTCTACACCATATGAGAAAAATTTTTATAGAATGGATTATGGAAAATTTGTTTCCGGCATCAGGTTTGGCTTGCTTCAGAACCAAAAATGACCTAATCAAAAGTAATCATGTGGTCTCCATTACCTGTCAAATTTGACATTTTTAGGAAAAATGTCCGAAAAATAAACTTATTTGACCGAATTTAAAAAAAGTCATGAAAAAAGAATGTTTCCTTTGCAATGTTTTACCCGTATGCAAATTTTCAAAAGCCTACGATGTTCAAATTTTGCCCTTTATTTCACTTTTCCTTATTTGTTAATCAATCTTATTCAAAACATCTGAGAATGCAAAGCATAACCATAACGAACTCCTGTTTTGTTACTTTTTTCAAACTTAGAAAACATTTTGACCATGTTCCCAAGGTGATTATCAAAAAATTAAAAGTATACGTTTGTCTTATTTTTTGATGTAGAATACGATTCTAAAGTAAAAAGAAATTTTTGAAGATTTTTCAATTTTTGGCGGCCATTTTGACCATGTTCCCAAAGAGTTATCAAAAAACAAAAATACCACGTTGTCTTCAGTTTTGGATGTAGCATCCAAATCTGCTTTAAGTCGGTTGGCTCTTCCGCAATTCGTAATTAACTTTCCCGGTTAGGTATAAAATTACAAAAATCTCAACGGCTATCTAAAAGTCCCTTCTCTTTAGATAACACCCTGTCAGTGTCTAAAACAATTTTTTGTACCACAGACCGATTTATGTAGACTTCCCGCGACTGTAAGTTGCAATGTAAATGGGTTTTAAAAATACCTAGCAAATACTAAGTAGATAGATAGTTTCATAAAACAGAAAGATTAACGGTAAGAGACATAATCAAAATTGAAAATAACCATAAAAACCAATCAAATCTATTCTTTAGACGGTCACGAATACGCCTTCTGAGTATTTTTATGATTGAATAGTTTTTTGCTACAACAATATAGGAATAAAAAATATTAATAATGCTCTTCAAAACCAGTGGAAGTACCATAATAGAAGATTAAGAAGTCTTACGTTTTGACCACGTTAGGTTCTAACAATAGTATTGCCTGGACAATAAACCGTTGATCGTTGAAGAGTAGTGAAGCAGTACAAAATTGTTGTCAAAAACACAATCTTATTGGATAGGAAACATCTTTGAATAATTGGTTTCGAAAAACAAACAATTTATAGGGTTCTGTTCCAGAAAATCGGCATCTTCAAACCTCATTCTTTAAAGTTTCTTTTATAAGAAGTACATTTTATTATTAAAATTTATTGCGTCGATCCTTACTCTACAAGTTTAGTTGCAGTTTCGATTTCACTTTCCTAACCTGATCTTCTCTTCTCTTCAATTCTTTTTCCATTACCGAAATTGGAATTCTCTACGAATCACTGAAACTCAAATTGCTGGGACTTGTTTTTTTTTGTACAGAATCCTCCAAAAAAGTCACATCTTTTCAGATGCAAGAGTTGCTAACCTGAATTGTTTCACAACCCACCTATTATTTAAGCAAGAAATCAAAAAAGCAGATCGTTAGTATCTTTTATGTCAAATATGTATGATCAGAACAAAACCCAACTGCAACAACTATACTTTATTACTCTAAACGCTTCTTTTTTAAAAAAATTGCTTAGTTCTTCTCTTCTTTATGCTTTCATCGTTCCTTTATGCTTACTCAACGTCTTCAATTACCTCTGACTTGTTTATAGCGCCTTTTGGGAAATACTGTAGTCTAAACAGAAAACAAGGTGCAAGTATCAGTCATCATATTTGTGATCTGAGAAAAGAATTTTGTTGGCGGCTCCATTTGTTTTCTAGGAGCACGATTCAATTTAATTTATTGCTTACCTGATACCAATGCTGACCATTAACGTATTGCTATTAGAGGTGTTGGGTGCTGGCGTGGTACGACGTCAACAATACCGTCGCTGATATGCATTCGCTGTTGTGACGTCTACTGGTAGTCTCGGCCTGTAGTATTGATGGTACGAATTGGCTTGGTTGGTGTAACAAGTGCATAGGACGGCAAGACCACGCCTTAATATACGTATAGCCGGTAGTACTAGATTACAGGCCTATTAACCATTGCCATGGAAGGCGTTCGATAAGCGAAACTTCAAGACGAGCACGGGTGGCGTAAAACCTAGAGACAATATAGTTGAGTTGGTTACTTGTGCCCCCAACACAAGGTAAACTCGCAAGACTTTCTGAGAGAGAGAACCATGAAAGAACCACACCCAATACTTGAACGCACGCAGAACTGACTGTACATTTGAACAGACCTTAATTAATTCCTGGAAACCCGTAGACCTATTCTTCTCGATCTCCGCTATGTCCAATAACTGGCTCAGCATGATAGGTTGACCAAAGAAGCACAAACTAGGATCAAAACAAGAGGTTGGATTAAGGCAAGACTAATTGTTAAGAAAAGCTACGGAAAAATTTAAGCATCACTTCACGCTAATAATTTGTGCTGAATGAAGATTTTACATCAGATTCTATTTCTAAGTTCTGACCTATCTATAGTAAAATTCTGTAGAAGATTCAAGGTCAAAAATCTTAACTATTAATGATCTTCAAGATAATAATATAATAAGAAAATGAAGATTTGATTTTAAATATTCTCAAAATGTAAAAATTCATAATTACGTAAATGTCTTTGACATAAAACAAAATTTTTTTGCAGCAGAATTCAATTGTAATTAACCACATGTTGAACCAAAAAGATAACAAAGGTGAAGACGATTAAAAACTAGAAATTCAGTTGTCAATCTAGTCTATTCTTCATATCCACGCGGCGGCGACATACGAGGGTTGCTATTTATATTTCTGGCCTTGGCAACACTGACTGTTTCCAGCCGTCAGCTGACATTTCCGGTGTAAACTTTACATTGCTGAACATAACCTCAACCACAACATTTTGTCATTTGAGTGCGATTAGTGTTGTTTGCAGTTAATTGAAAAGTGCATTCCCTAGTAAAAAATGGAATTGACCCGTGAACACTTTCGTGCAATTATTTTTCATAACTTTCGACGTGGATTATCACGACAAGAGTGCATCAATGAACTTAATACATTATATAGCGATGAAGCTCCATCCTACAG
>VTPC01004134.1:21292-36208 GCA_011009095.1 Ignelater luminosus
CATTCTTCATCATGACAATGCAAGCTCTCACACCGCTGCTCAAACAATTGAATATTTAATTAGCCAGAAGGTCGAGTTGATGGGCCATCCACCATACAGCCCTGATTTGACACCCAATGACTTCTTTTTATTACCGTACATCAAAAACAAACTGCGTGGTCAACGATTTTCAACACCAGAAGAAGCCGTTTTTTGTTTCAAAACGCATATTTTGGAGCTGCCTCAGAGTGGAAAAAGTGCTTCGAAAATTGGTTCAAACGCATGGAAAAGTGTATCAACCTTAATGGAGAATATTTTGAAAAACAATAAAACTAGTTTCGATCATAAATACTTGTTTCTTCATTGTTAGGCCAGAAATATAAATATCAACCCTCGTATACACCAACAGTAGTGATTTAAAACTTATTCGTGTTACCTATTTCTATTTTAATCATTTCCAATTGCTGTACAGTGCATAATCTTAACAAATTGTTTTTAAAAACGTGTATTCTAAACAAGTAAAAAATTTAATTATTAGTTACTCTAGCAATACTACCTATATACAAAGAAACTAAAAGGGCCATGTTTATTGTCTAAATAATTTTAATTTGATTATGTCACAGTTTGCATTTCTTCGTTTTAGATGGAACGCCTACTTGATTTTGCAATGTTAATACATCTCTTTGAATGTTTTGCAATCGTCTAAAATTGTATCTACTTT
This sequence comes from Ignelater luminosus, assembly GCA_011009095.1. NCBI lineage: Eukaryota > Metazoa > Arthropoda > Insecta > Coleoptera > Elateridae > Ignelater > Ignelater luminosus. Next base: position 21,993 of record VTPC01004134.1, read on the forward strand.
CTGAAAGTGAAACAAGACCGACCTTTTCATGTAAAATATTAGTTTTCTCTAAATAGACCGTTTTGTTCCGCTTTATTGTTTTTTTCTTTCAATGTATTGGAACAGTCCGTATAATATATTTAAAATGGTTTTATTGATTTCCAAGATACTTTCCAAAAACAGAAAACTGATGAAATGAAAAAGTAAATCTTTGTTTACTTTAAAAATAATTCATTCATTATCTGTACTAGCAGTTAACTAATTATTATTAAGCAACTAATAAATTGGATTAATACTAAAAGTAGGTACGTTAACTATTTATAACAAGATATAACTTGATTAAACTTTAATGAAATTGTGTGTTGCCGACGCGGGCTATCGCAGACTTGTAAAGCTGTTTTGTCCTGCAATAGAAGTTTGTGGCTCTATAGAACAGGTACAAACTAACCAAGTTTGTAGATTAAACAAAATTGTTTAACTTAGATTGCGATAAATTAAAACATATATGTAACTAACCCTAATTTTTATACTTTATCTAGATTTAGCGTATAAGAGAAAATGAACTAGCAACTGTCGGAATTCAGTTAAATGGTAAATAACATAAAGTCATGTGACTTCTGTTTCTTGTGGTTTTAAAAGATTTTGATATATAAGTCAATCGTTGCAGAGATTAATTGTAACGTTTTGTCACCCATGCTCACTTATTTCATTGTATTTTTTGCGTACAATTAAAGGGGTTTTGTTTCAATTCGGTAGTGAATTACTGCCTTTTCTGTTCTTGCTGGTATAGCTCCACTTCCAACTTGATTGATAAGCTGAATTGCCTTATTTCTTTAGTCACGTCCTTAGATCTTTGTTGAAAAAACTTCTTGTAGAAGTGAGATAAATGTCCTGCTCTCCTTTCCTACAAATAGCACTACACAAATTTCGAGACGTAGTTTTAGTATTGACTCTCTCTGACAATATTTCTGTTCGTCGATAACTCCAGACTCAATGAATTTTTTTTCACTTTTCAAGTTGTTTGGCAAATTTAGGTATTTAGATTTTTTTCTGATTTCAAAACCTTGTTATACTTAATTTTAAACTTTGTATTGGCTCATTTTTAATAAGTTGAGGACTCCGTAAACCTGTACGATTAGAAATTCCAATGCTTCACCCTTCTGTGTTTCACCAGATGGCGCTACTTGCGTATTCTCTAATATTGGAATCGTTCGACTGTTTTTATCTTCTCTTTTCTGTTAAAAAGAAATATTTTTAAGTAGCCCTTTTCTCGTTAAAATTCTTGATTGTTTTTATTCATTTTTATTATTAGTCTAAAACAATTAATTTAGTCTCGTACGAGTTGACTAGTATGTATAATTAACAAAATATGAAATCTCCTCTCCCATGGTTTATTTCTTTAGCTGCAGATATTTTAACTATTCAACCCTTTTAAATGAGTATTTTATATTTAAATTTCAACACAAGGGTTATAATCTATAACAAAGAAACTCTTCCGAATTATCGAAACAGAAATGCACCTTTGATGTTAAAGGCAGTAGAATCCAAAGAACAATCAAGACCCAAACGTAGCTATAAAAATGATTAATCATCAATTAAAAGATGTTTCACTCATAAAAAATAGTCAGCAAATTAAGTTCTTAAAAAACGAAACTTCTTTGACCAAAATAAATTCAAACCAAGACTGTTTCATACATCTACCAAGCAGGAAGTCTTTAACATAGAAGCTAAAACCACAAGTGTTTTATTTTAAATGTGCTGTTGTTGACAATTTATCATCCAAATTAGCAATCATTAGGCACTGAATTTAAAAAGATAACTAGCAACTCTTTCTTTGTTGGCAAGTCAAGTCATCATGTTTTGTTGCAGTAGCTAGTTGCTGATGGAGAGAAATAGTTGGGGGTTGAAATTAGAAGCGCGGTATCTGTGGGATGGGGAATTTGTTTGCCTTACTTCACCTCGACCTAGAAGATCTTTAATAACATTGTGACTAATATTAGTAATTCAATTTGCCCAAAGTTCTAGCAAAGTTGAGTAACTCCCTTAAGGTTAAATCTCCAACCTCTTGAAGCGTTAATGTGACAAAACTTTACAATTGCAAAGTATGTATTCTGTATCTCCAGTTGCAAAATTATTTTCATTGTCCATTTTGTCAAGATGATACCCTACTAAACAGCATCCAACAAGAAGATCTGTTAACAATCTCCTTTTCCCATTTACTGACCTCTTCTACTAGGTAACTCCTAGCAACATTACAAGATGCTATTGGTGTGCTGCTGCACCTTTTTTAGCACCGCTGTGTTGCTTTTAATACCCTGATGCTTCCGCCAATCCTATTATTTTGACTGTACGATCTAAGAACTTTTAAAACTGCTTGGCGGTTTGATAATATGTAGATCTTAATCCCTCACAGTTTCTTCCTTTCAGTATGTTCTTGAATATTTGTCTGGAAGTTAGATATAAAACCACCTAAAAATTTCGTTGATTTATAATTAGAACCAACAACTTCCGCAGCTACTCTGCCTTAATAACCATCTCGTATGGGCATTCAAAATAATGCTTAGCATGTCGTAGCATAAAGTCAGTTGGTTTTGTCAAGGATTGAAGTTAAACCTGTAAAACAATATCCTTCAGTTAGCATAAGGTAGGTATCCATCTTTAATTTTTGTTGCTTGTTGCAATCTGAAAGCGCTTAACAATGCGTCCCTGTAGAAAGGTTAGATTTAGCATTGTCTTCATGATTGTAAGTAGACAAGTTTTTGTAGTCTGTTCAAATCACCTATTGGTTTTCTATTCTTGCGTTTGGTCCACACCACTACATAAGTGGTGGATCTTATTCCCATTATAAGTACATGACCAATAGAGCATTTTCTCAAACATCTTACCACATACTCAAAAGGCTACTGTAATCTTTGTTAAAATCTTTGTTAAATGTGCTCCTCTGGTAAGTTTTCGATCTAGAATTATATTCTTATATACTTAATCTCCTAGTGAACCTAACTAGTGTCCCCTGGATAGTTGGATAACTTCAATTGAGGTTCCTTCTTTTGGTAAACGGTACAATAGTTGTTTTACTGAAATTAACATTAAGTTCCCCTTTCATGAACCAAATCTGTATCAAAGAGAGAACAGTTTGAATGCGAAAACAGGCGTGTTATATCTGTTTCCAACTGAGTCGTCTTGCGGGCCCTTGAATGCAGATACTTAACTGGTCTAATCTGATTAGGAGTCCATCAACTTCTAGTGACTGCAGCAGAAATTAATTTGGGTACAAAAGCTTGAAAATTAGTGTTATGGTTACGAAACTTGTATATCTGGTTGTGGCGCTTTAGGAGAGAAAAAGCTATTATAGCGCGTTTCTGAAACTACCCTCCACGACTGCAGCAAGTTTCAGAAGAGTTGCAGGCGAGTTTTCTATTTTGCTTTTGGGAATTTGTGGTGTATGAGGTTTGTTTTGAGTGTTCGACCCAAACTGATTACTCGACTTACAAGCTGGAGCATTCTCTGACACACTCCTTTTTCCTGCGCGCTGACAGGGGAGATGAAGGTCTTTCAAACTAACTAATGTTTTATCCCAATAGATCTTTTTTCAATAATTGCTGACTATGTACTCTCTTCCCAACGAAAGACATTCGAAATCTACGTAAATTTCCTCTTTCATTCTGTAGTGTGCTTACAATACTGCTGAAGTTATCAGAAATCTTGTTTTCTATTTTACGATTAAATTCAAGCAAATAATAGAAAACATAGTGTAAATGTGTAACAATCTCATTTCCCGCAAAACTAGAGCAGCTTATTCTTGATGATTGCTTGCAATTTGTTGCATGATTAGCGCCGTAAAATTGAACACGAGATATATTGTGCAATTTTATACTTCAACAAGAGACGTTAATCTACGGCCACCCAGATCGAAACTCGAGCATACAGGAGGAAGAACAATGCAATAAATTGACTATTGTGCGTGTTTGCTAAAATTTCCCGAAAACAATTTCCTTATATCTTAAACGAATTTGAAATCTGTTTTTTTTTTGCTAAACCTTCCAAACGCAGGTACGATATTGTTGGCGTTTCTAAATTTAAAATTATTCGAGTGGGTGTAGACGTAATTTAATTCTGCGAAATTGAGTTTGTTTTTATGGAGCGATGGATGGAGCAAGTCGTCTTAGCATTTATACGGCACAAATAATATAAAAGGGATGCTTTAACAAGTTTCGTTCTCATGATTATCTCAGGCGAGTTAGTTTAAATGGCAAAGCAATAAGTTGATAAGGTATGTCTACTATCAGTAGGATATATCGAATAATTAATGGCAATATACACTGTAAAAGACAAGGTATTAGTTTTCTAAATTATAGTTGGCGTCGTTCCAGCAGCCTGCATGCAGTTTTAATTGGCAGTTCTTCTACAAAAACACGATCAATAGATACATTTATGTAATTACCTAGTAATTTATTGTATTTATGGTTAATTATTGTGGCGTTAAAATGAAATATGTATTCGGTCTCGGTACTTTTGTTAACCTAAAGATTTAATGAAGGCTCTTACTGTCGTATTTTAATATTTACGAGCTCGAAAACTTGCAGGCATTAAAATTTTAACACCAAGGTTACAACTTCATAAGTATGCTGTATACGAGAATATTTAAAGTCTTAAATTACTTTTATCACTGCGAAACATAAATGAGATTTTTAGATGTGGAATTTAAATAGATTAATTAGGCCATAATCTAAACCGCTGGTCCAGTTTAAAATTCTTGGAATATATAGAAAATTAAAAGGGCCAATAAATCCGTAATCATGCAGTCTTGAAAATTCACGTAAAATAAAATATTTATAAAGGGCCGTTTGTACCCACCTCGCTTAAATTTAAGTAGACTTTAAGTCCGTCTTAATGTATTTTCTTTGATTTTGATTTCGATTTTGTCTTTTCTACCTTGGACTGTAGATCGATTAGCAGAAACGTAAAGAGTTGTCAAAATAAAAGCAATAATTGTTTTTAAGCATAGTTTAAATTTAAATGAGGTCGGCGCAAAACCACTTACATGCACACAGGACAATAGTAAATGAATTGCGCAAGTCTTACAAAAAAGGGTAAAATGTGTTACTTTGTTTTGCTTAAATGCAAGACCATTTCAGAGAGCTATTACATGAAGAATAAACCAGCCAGTGATTCGACTTGCTGTTGTTGGAAAAAGATCTCCTCACAGGTTTTCCGTCTCCGAAGGACAACACTTTCAACGGAAAACATTTCGCATCCCGATGAGGAGCCTTAAGAACACGTCCAACGTCCTCCTGCCCACTTTCGAGGTAATCGGTCCAAAAAAGGTCAGATTTAAGAGAATTTTAAAAAAGGCCCAAAATCCAGTCAAAAGTTTATTTATTCAGTTTCTTGCTCTTTGTAACAGTGCAGTTTTCTAGTCCGTACTGCAAAGAGGAACAGCACATAATTAACTGCATTGACTAGGATAGTTCAAAACAGTTTATCGAAAAGCTAAATTAAGATTCTGGATTTTGCAACTACAAACAAGGTAGGTAGAGCCGACAGCAGTGAGGCAGGAATATCCTATAAACGTGCCGAGTTTTATCAATTTTATCACAAAAATAGACAGAAGATACTATTACATGTCATATACTATAAGAGATTTTGCCCTAATTCATTCGTTTTCATAAGAAAGACGCTGTTGTTCTGGTGCTTCTTGCTCCCGAAATGGCGTTCTTTACAGATACTTTTATGTGCAAAATAACATTGTTTCACATGAAGAAATAAAATTTCCGGAAAAGAAGTACTTAAGAGCGGTAAAATCATAAGAAAGTAAATTTGCTAGTTTTCTGAGTTTATTCAGGAAAATCTAAGCAAGAGTAGTTGAAGAGCTCTCTTAGCAAAAAACCTCAGCTTGATATATTTAACTGGAACGGAGGTATGATCGATTAGAGTGGCAAAATGGTGAGAAGTACCGCAAAAGAAAAAAATTCCACGTCGACTTTAAAGCAGGACCATAACGAGCAAAAGAAAGTTTTACCACCCTTGAAATACCTTTCCCATCAGGATAATTCTTCCGGATAACTTAGAAATAGTACTAGCCAACGGCGCCACTAGTCCGAAGCCCAAGAGACGTTGAGTTCGGAGACCAGTTGTTGTAAGTATTCCTTTCGCCGCAATTTCCTTGGTGAAGAACACAACACATTTCTACGCTTAAGGTGATAGCCGACGACTCATGGCCTAGAGAGTTGATAAATGAAGACGCAAGTGAATGAAGGATTCATGTCACAAATAGTTTATTTTGAGAAAACAGCCTCTAAAGTTTTTTAAACAGTACTTTCTTGTGTTACAAAAAAATAAAACAAATTAAGTGGGGTTTAATAGACTTTTATTATAGAATTTTAGTAACATATGAGAAAAAGAAAATCAAAACCAACTTTGGAACAGAAGTAAAAAAAAAGTCACATATATCCTTTATCAACTAAGAAAATTAAACATATTAGAATTGACAATAAATGAAATAAGGATTTATGTCTCGTTTTTATAAATTATTTTGGGCTTTATGTAGTCTTCCTTGTAGTTTTTCCGGTTTTTGGTTGAACGTTTTTATTTTCGGAAATAATGTTTTCATAAAAATATTTGAACTCCTCGTCAACGTAGACTATTTGATCTTGTAAATTGGAAAGTTTTTCATCAGATATCTTATTTTTCTTTTCTTTAATATGGGCTAGAGTGTAATTCTCTGATGCAACTTTTTGGCATCCAGATTTCAAAATATTTACCTGTAAAAAAGGTGTGTGTTCATCTAAAGTATTTTTATACGAATATGATCCATATTCAGTAACACAGACCCATTTGATACCATCTCGAAAAGGCACTGCTTCATGTAGAATATTTTTTTCCTGTTAATCAAATGAAGTTTTTCGGATAGCTCGTCAATATTCTTAAAATGATGTTTCATATTAAATACTACCGAGTTTTTGACACTAGCAGATCTTATGATTGTTCTGTATGTTTCAGGGGTATAAATACTTTCATACTTTCGTAATACTTTTTCAATACGGCCAAAGTGTCTATCCGAGTCCATATATGAATGGCCTACTTCTGGAAATTTATGATCGATACTTTGCAAATATCCTTTAAAAATGAAATACTGATAAAGTGTGATCAGATTAAAGTTTTTGTTTTGTCCACTGCAGGAATCTGACCATATGATGAGATGTTTAATACTGTTTTGTCTAGCAGCACTAAATAGCTGAATGAATGCATGAAGGCAGCTACCTATTTCTAAGCTACCTTTGGTAGCAATGTTTTCCGTCCATGTAAAAAAAAATGGTTGCTTCTCAGATTTTGATACTGTGTGTATACCGAAGTTAGACAACCAGAGTTGCCTCAAATAGAACGCTTTAGACGTAGACAATTTTGGCAAAGACAATTGTGAGATAAGCTGTATTATCGTTTGTTTGAACAAAATTTCTATCTCTTTTTTGTTGTTCAAATGCATACTTGTAGTTCACTTTATGCTCAATATCATCTAAACCAGCATCAAAAGTACTGCAGGTATCGCTTTTAGGTTGCCCGAAGGACAGATTAAAACGGGTTGAAAAAATATTGTTGTAACTACATGTTTTTATAAAGTACTTTTCTGGAAGGTTTTGCTCCTTACACCAATCAATATATAAATTGTACATTTTTGTTAAGTTTAGAAAAGGTGATAAGTACTTTTTGTTTAAATTTCTATTCCTTGAATAATGAGATTGGTCTGCAGGAAACTTTTCAATGTGAGTGACAACACAGTTTATCACTTCATTTGGAATTTTGTGTGGCCTGTTCTTGTGAACACCTCGCTTATCAGGGGATGGTGCCGATAAACCACTTTTAAGTTTATTCTGAATGAGCTGAATTTTTTTGAAGGTAATTTGGTAGAGTGAACATATTGCAGTTTTACAAACTTTCAAAACTTTTTGATTGTATCTAACTGTATACTTAAACGAGAATGATTTTGGTTTTTAATGTTTTTTCGATGACGTTGGACAGGTTGAATGAAAATGCTTTTAAAGAGAAGTGCATTTTTTGAGTTTTGATCTAGCTGGTAAAATCTTTTAAATATTGTTGTTCTTACTTCTTCGTCAAAATTTTCGTTGCAGTTGAGAGTGCATTTTTCTTTTTGGCATAAGAAACCTAGTTTAACTTTTTTTGACGGAACTAGCTTTCCTTTTTGGTTAACATAGCTTTCTCCTTTTTCTCTAGGCTTTGCTGCTTTGTATCTTTTCCAGTTGTCTAAGTTCTTTTGTCGCTTCCTAGATGTTTTCTCAGGCAGCTGGAATATCTTCTTTTGAACTTTTTCGATCAATGCATTATTATATTTAGTAACCAGTGTTTTATTTACATCTTCACTATTGATTATTTTACTTCCTTTATCTTTATTTTCCAGCGTTTTTAAAGTCTTTATCTGGTCTTCGATGTTTTCAACGTCATTATGACTGATCTTTCTTGACTTTATTGATAGCAATCCTTTTCTGGATTTCAGTTCCTTTGAATAGTTCAAGTCACTGTCGTCAGAAGTCTCATCTGAAGTACCTGGTACATAATCATCTGAAGAACCGTTGTTAGACCAATCTAAAAAGAAACAAAATAAAAATCTCTTCAAGTTTTCAATTGACCAGCAAAACTTACCTAAATCTGCCTGTTTTACAGGATTAATTGTATTCTCATTTTTGCTTATTATCATACTTTCTTTTTCATTATTTCCCGGCGTTTGTAAAGCTACCTGGTCTTCGAAGTTTTCCAGGTCATTATTTTATTTTCTTTCTATTTGATACACTAGCCCCTAGAATATTTGACTTTAGAGATAGGGGTCTTTTTCTAGATTTTAATTGCTCTGCATAATCAGAATCAGTATTGTCAGAAGTCTCATCTGAGCCGTCTAAAACAACAATAACAAAATATGTACCTCATCAAGTTTTCGTTTCAACTATCGCAACTTACCATAGGAACTTTGTTTTACAGGGCTAGTATTAACTTTACTAATAAACCTTTCTAGAGAATTATTATTGTCACTCTTGGCTGGGTTCCTGCTGTCATTTGAACTATTGGGACCTAAAAACGAAAGAAAGACACTGTTAAAAGAAAATACTTGTTTGCAAGTTTAAGATAAATTTATCATTTTGCTTTTTGTACTAAACGGTGAAAAACCACCGCAAAACTTAAACGTGAATAAAACGCAATAATATTTTTTAGGTTATATTTTAAACAAAAGCAGCTATAACTTTTATACTTACCCTTATTAGTCTGTTATTTTGCAAGTTTTAACATTAGCATGCTTCTTGCCGACGTATTAGCACTATTTTTTACTTGCACTGCACACATTTAAGTCTTCTATCGCGTAAAAACTATAAAAATGTAGAGCACAAAACCATCAGTATGATACATTTCTAACCTAACATTGTGGTGCTATGTTCATTTTGTTAATATTTTTACGGGTTTCTAACTAATTTACAATGGATAAAGGATTCATGTAGCAATAATTTGAAATGTTAGTGAATAAGGGATCTATGATCAGAAATCAAGCGTACATAAATCTTTTATCCATTAAGTTTTGTTAAAATTAGATTAACATAGATCCTTTATCATCCCGTAACTTTTTAATTTTATACAATAGAACTACGGAACTGATCCCAAAAAATTTTTGGGTACATAAAACCTTTATTCACCAAAAAATCTCAATTTTTAAAAAAATGTTACATGAATCCTTTATCCACTTGCGTCTTCAAATATGAACAGCAGAGTAAGTTAGTCTGAGTAAAGTCACTAGATGGTTAAAGTACCGCGAGTTGACAGCCATCTTGGCATCAAGAATCATTTTACAAATAGCATGATAATTTAACTTATGTACTTCCAAAAATCAGAGTTTCTCTTACAGCAAAGAAAAACCAAATAGTGTTGAATTACTGTTAAGATATCCCGTTGAGGACCTCTTGAAATAGGAAGGAGAACTTGAATAGTTAGAGCTGCCCGAAGAAAATCTGGTTTAGTCTATATGAAGTAGATCATCTTCATCCGGATTACAATTTTTGGGAACATTAGTATCAGATCTTTCTTTTGTTATTGTAAATAGATAGACTTGTAAGACGGCCACCAAACGAGCAAAATTAAGTTTCCTTGTTTTTATCACGATCTGTTGCTCTCTCTAGACAAACTACCAAGCCTCCATACGAATGAGCGCAAGCCAATTTTAATCGAGACATAATAAAGCTCTTTTATCTTCTGTTAGGGCGTAACTCCTGAAGGCTTGTCTTGCTTCGAGTCATCACATGCTGTGGGATCTGGGCTTTACACGAATTAAACCTATTCCATTAGCTTCTTCAACATAAATGGAAAAGTCCATAATTGTGAAAATTCAAAATTGAACAAAATTTGAAAGACGAACCAAGCTAAATACAGATTTTAGAATTTCTGTCCTAGAAAACAACGAAACATTTTAAAAAAAAAATCAAACATTTGAATTTCTAAATTTTATCTCATAACACAAGTCTAAAAGTCAGTGGTGTGTAGGAAGGTCAAAAAAAACATTTCTCTATTTTACTATAATACTAAAATTAATTTAGAATTGTTATATTTCCTCACTACCCTAGAGATATACATATTGCCAAGTTAAAATAAACTAAAAAGAAGACTACAATCACCTTTCATGTAAAAACCTTTTAAGGAAAGTTCAAACGTTTGTGTTTTAGATTTTTTTCATGTCCGTTTCGGTACAGTTAACATTTAACGATTCTGTCTATACCGATGAATTTAAATTTGCTGTACTCGTGTGAATCTTTAAAGTGGAAGGATTACAAGAATAATAACAAAAGTTTTCCTGAAGCGCTATTCAGATCCATGTGTCTTATTTCTGCGTCAAATACTTACAGCTTATGCTTAGAAGAAACTCTCGAGAGAAAACGTTTTTCACGTTTCGGATTTTCAGAATGTCACTGTCTAAATGGTTACATTGTAACTGATACATAAGTTTCGTTTATTTTGTAAACGTTTAACTGTTGGTGTAATTTAAGACAAGAACGGAATTATAAGGCTCAGAGGATTATTGTTTTGCAATTTTATTAAAATGAAAGGATTCTTTAATTACTACCAGAAATTTAAAATAAAATTCTGCCAGTTTTGTTAAGTGTACTGTATTGCAAACGTAAATAATGTATTACTAATGACATAGGTTCCACCTAAATACATGTTTTATTGCAGTTTGGGAAAAGTTGGAAACGTTTTCGTGCGGTAACTGCGTAAAAATCAATGTGCTAGTGAGATCAAGGTCTCGGACTTTAAATCCCAGATCGGGGAATTGAAAAAAGTAACGAAGGAATTTCTTTATAGAATTCTGGTAGGGAAGATTGGTCCTAATGGCCAAAGTTTTTATATTTTAGTAAGATATGTGAAACACGAACATTATTTTAAAATGTGTTGCCAAGGCAAAAAAAATAGGAACGAATGACGAGTAATGAAAATGTTGTAATAGAAAAAAGTGACATGTTAATCTATAAGTGGAATCAAAAAGTTGATTTCTCATCTTCGCGTGTTATAATTATAATTATTAATGCTGCTATAATTACATACATATTGTAACCTTCATATAGCAAAATTATTATTATGAGCACAAAATTACCAAATTCCATTAATACCTTGGCACTTATAAATTACAAATACATTTCATTTTTCTCTTTGTTTATAAACGTTTTGGCAAATAACAAAGGAACAAATCAAGAATTGGCTAGACCTAATTAGAGACAAACACCGTAGCGGTGCAGATAGTAGAAGTAATGTAACCCAGCAATGCATTATTGATAATAAAAAAGTTGAAATTGGTCCTTCTCATATTTTGATCAGTTCTACATACTGCTTTCATTAGCTTATGAGCTGAAGATTGTTTGCACTCAGTATTCTTGAGCGCTACAGACCATTGCGCAAAAATTTATTCAATTCGAGAGTGGTAATTTTTTACACAGGCTGAGATATACAGAGTGGTACATGCCTTTCTTATAAAGGATTGTTATGCTACTGAAAAGTGTTGTTTCTGTAAAGTTTACTCAATCTAACAATAAAAGTTAGTTTTGAGTTAAGTGGAATATTTCGCTTTCAATTTTTTGCATTTTGCGAGAAAAGTTAATCCGTGCATTACAGACGATTAATAAAATTATTAACAAAGGCTTAACTGCAAAGCCAAAAAGAATATTTGAAACTGTCTCTACGGTAACAATCAAGATCGTCTTCATTACTTGGCGATGGCGATGCATAATTAATAAAAAGACAAGGGAAATTAAGAACCTAATTTGCCTTGAAAAAAAACAAAAAACTGTTTTAGAAGGTTAGGTTATAAGAATTTAGTTACTGTGTTTGTCTTATGAGATTTTTGATCTACGGTCTGTTCGGCTCATATTGTGAACTTCTAATTATGGCCAAATGATATTTGAATAAAATGAAGAATAAAAACTCTTTGGGGTAGGCCTACTTTTCATTTCTTTCGCATCGTCTGGTATAACTTTTGAACTCACTCTCGTATCACGAAGATCTGTTGAATCTATTCTTTTGGGGAAAATAAATGTAAGTTTGTTTACATAAGTTTAGTCAACCAGAACGTTATGATATACTCGCCTAAAAAATATGCATAAAAACTGTAAATTAATAAATAATAATCTTAATCCTAAATTTCTTAATAATAGTTGCCTGCAAAGCAAAATAAAATGAATTGAATTATCGTTTGTACTTCCATTTTCATAAAGTAAAGAATTGAAGTTGTTTACTAAATTATCAGAAATTGGCCGAGCTTGTTTATTTACTAGACCCTTTCAGAATATTCCACAACAATAAATTCCACACCTGAATATTTTTGTCAAGTTTCGGTTGTTCTTGACACACATTCTAAAAATACCGCAAAAGGGGATTTTTTAAATCAGAATTCATACCTGCTAGACGTTAAAATTCTTCAAGATGAGATATTTCTGTGAAGGGTGAAAATGATGCGTGAACGGAAACCTAATATGTCTACCGGATATGAATTCATTACTTTTTATTGCCGTGCCAGTCAAGCGTTTTTCGTTTTGATGTGGTTTTTTTGTAATCCAAAAAATAAAACGAATAACGGTTACAGTTAGCGATGTAAATGTTTTTAAAGCAAAACCCTATTCGCTTTTTATACCCTTTTATAACTTTTTGCTAGTCATTTGATATTTTTATATGACACACGGGTGTAGGTGTAGCAAAAATTTATTAAAACGATTTGCCGGAGTTGAAACCTGAACTTTCAACTACAGATTAAATGGGAGCTGTTCTGTGTGTTCATCAGATTACCATCGCGTTAAATGGAAGTTACCTTTTTAAATAGTGGGTAGGTATATTTATTTATAAGAGTTATTAATTAGCTGTTAGTTATACTTATAACATTTATTTAACTTCTTTCATTATTTGCTAGTACATACTATGTGCTGGTTGTTCTCTCAGCATCATATTTCCTTCCTACTTTCTCTTTGTAGAACAAGATAATTTATTTAGAAATTACATTTCTGTCTATAATATAAAAAAGCACGGAACTAAAATTCCAAGTGTTATCCTTTTCATTAGATGGTTGCGGCGATAAAATATCTCAGGAATCTCGCCACTGTTCTTCATGAAGTCTTAATTTGCGTAATGCTTAATATAAATTAGTTTTGATACACTTCTTAAGTCTATTGTAGAACACAAAACGGAACAGACTTTTTTTCATAAATTTAAACGCTTATAAAGGGTTTTCCAATAAGAGGTGTTATTTTGAATAGCCCGCTATTTCGGTAGATGTCACTTTTGAAGCTATCATTTTTTGACATTTGACAAGTAGAAACTACGCCATTAATAAATATGGAACGATACACGCTTCAACAACGCATTGAAATTATTAAAATTCACTATAAAAATGGTGAAAATTTGGCAGAGACGGTTCGTAAAACTCGAACATTTTTGGGTCACCGTGAAGCACCTTGTCGGACCGCAATACAGAAATTGGTGAAAAAATTCGAGCTCTTGGGACAAGTTAGTGATGTGAAGAATAAAACCCGTGCACGTCGCTCAAGAACAGCCGAGAATATTGCTGTTGTAGCCGAAAGTGTTAAAGAAAACCCAGGTTTGTCCATTCCTCGTCGTTCTTTGGAATTAGCCATTCCACAAACGTGATTACACCATATTTTGCATAAAGATTTGGGTCTTAAGGCTTATAAAGTCCAGTTAACACAAGA
>VTPC01004135.1:0-17032 GCA_011009095.1 Ignelater luminosus
TATCAAAACAAAACATACATGCACAATACAAATAGAATAACATTTTTTTGTTCTTATTCTCTAACAAAGATATGTGTCACGCCACTTTAAAAGTTGAGAATTTTGTCATTTTTCGAGCCTAAATTAACTTTGTTTTGTTGTATAACCTTGCATAAGGAAACCATCCCAATTAATTAGAGAATATTAACTAACCTAGTTGGCCGTGAAATTTTTCTCATTTCAATAATTCGTCATTTCGCCGGCGCAGTGGCCTATGAAACAAAAATTAATTTCTTCTTAAATGCTTTGTTTATTATGAAACTGAAGCAAAAATTAACTCTTTTATGATAAAAAGAATTTCTTTGACAATGTTCTCTAATTTTTCTACATTTTATCTTTACAATTTATTTTTATCTATTTATGCATTTTACACCACGAAGGTTCGAGAAATTATTGTGTCTCTCATAGTTCTGACAAAAATACTCAAAAAAGGCAAAATATCAAATTAGTTGACGAATCGATAAGACGCGACAAAATAAACTAAAGGGCTTTAGTTGTGGCTTATTCATATCTATTTTTAATCACTGAATATTCAAGAGTTTTTTCCTTTTATTTTCGAGATTTTGAGATGCAAAAACAAGTAAGACAATTGTTTATAATTACCTATACAGGATGTCTTTGGAAAAACGCGACCCGCATGAATTATGTAACTTCTCTAGAGCTACCCCCTGTAGGTAAATGATAAACCTACTTCAAGCAAGTGTAGCAAAAAATCATTATTAATACAGGAAGTCTTAGCAAACATGGAACATCTATAGTTGTTCTTATTGTTCTACTTCCTCACTTACTTGCAAATATATTTCATCAGGCAGTCCGTAAAATTCATATTGATAAAAATAAACCACCAGATGGTGCTCGATCTTGTATGTATGGAGGAAAAACAGGTGAGTAACACCTGCAACTAGCGTTGCCGGAGCTAACAAATGATCCCCAGATATGAAGATTTTACAGTTTTCTGTTTATTTCTGATAACCGTTCCTTAGTTCTTTAATTTATACAGGGTGTCCCGTAAATGCCAATAAAGCTTTAGGTAGCAGCCTTCCTCAACCTCTTAAGATGCCAAAATTGAAAACACGAATGTTCCAAAGTACTTAGATTTGTCACACGAACCAAAAAAAGAAATTTAAACTTGGCAACGCTGCTGCAGGCAAATACAAAATTATTCGAATACCGGAACCAAACTATCGCAAGAAATCAATGATTTATCAATTTTATTCCAGTGATAATGGACCATAAAATTGTCAAAACTTGAGAAAATTGCTGGCAACTAATTTCATCGGATTTATCAGTACACCCAAGACTTGCATATTTGTCCAATAATAGAGTCCCAATTTTCTATGTAAATATTACTAAACAAATATTGAAATTGATATCCAAAACTGTCTTGGCAACACAGCCCGTTCTCAAACTTTTGGACAATCCCATATATAGAGGGTTTTCTAATGATGGTAAAAAGTTTTAATAGGCAATTCCTGAGCTATTTATAAGTAAAAAAGTTCATATAAACAAGTGTTCTAAAATGCACCCCTTCCGAGATACAGGGCATTAAAAGTATTGAAAAAGTACCTATGTAAAACAAACGTTTTGCATATTGACTGATGTCAAGCAGTCTGAGAACACCTTATTTATTTTAATAAATGTTGATGAAATGTACGAAACTCTGCTAATACAAGGAAATCTGTATTTCAAATTATCTCGAGAACGGTGCGTTTTAGGAGACAAATACAAAAATACTTATTCATCCTACATTAAATAGGAAAGTGGGAAATGTTACCAGTTTTCAGAAAAAATACAGTGGCGTAGGCTTTATTCTAACGCCTTGTATGTCGGAAGGGATGCATTTTAGAACACTTGTTTATATGAACTTTTTCTACTTATAATTAGCCTAGGAATCATCTATTAAAATTCTTTACCATCATTAGGAAACACCCTGTATAGTTTTTCTTTAATAACTCATTAAGTCTTTTCGAATGCAATGTGGATTCTCTTGACTTATCTGTTTAGTCTTTTGTTTTATGTAACTCTAATCTACTATGTGAACCAAACCGAGTGTTTCAATCTCGAAAACTATCGAATATACAATGTTAGGTTAAATTGGAAATCTGAAGAGATAAAGCTGCTTTCAATTGTTTTTCTCACTATTTGTAATTTTCTAACTCAGAAACAACTTTCTTAAGGCACTTCTTTGTCCAAATACCTTTTACCTATTTAAATTAAAATTAGATTAAAGATTGAATTATATTTTGCTGTTTCTAGAAAGAGAACTTTATACAGATTTGATTTAGTGTATCGCGTCAGCAATTAGACTGTATGATTGTGAACTGGTTCTGTTTGTCTATTACGTAAATACTAAAAAACCGGTTTTTAAATAGTGTGTTACATCTTTTGTTTTTTACTTATGCTAAGATAGCTTGATTTTTATCAATATTTTTACTTTTTGTTCCGGATCAAGTAGCCGAATGTTTTGCTTTTAACTTTAATAATCAAATAGTAATGATTTATATTCGTTTGTTTGCTGGTTTAAATTAGCATGCAAACAATGAAAACTGTTTAAGTACTTTTATTGCACAACTATCCAGAGTGTGTAAATGATCTATGGTAACTAGGAAACACCGTACAGAACGACTACTCTTGCATTCTGGAATCATTCTCAACTAATCTATTTTGGTCTACTCTAGATTCAGGTTAGTAACGACAGTTTGGCAGCATAGGCGTAGTTAGATTCTAAATTTGGAGAGCCTAAGTCCTCGCTCACTTAGCCAAAAACGAATATGCAAACGCAAAACATAATTTATTCAGAAAATCAGTTTGGGTTTGATGATATTTTGAAGGGAGCTAAGTCCCCCGTCCCAAAACCTTCTTAATTACGTCCATATCTGTCATATAAATCACAATAATAACAGATTAACACGATAGCCACTATCAATTACCTTTACCTTTGAGCGGCTTTTGCTTATCTATTTCCTATGTGCGTATCTTTGGGCCTCTGAGTTTGCTGGTAGTTCTGCATTGCACTTATGCTTTTTTTAAAAACTTTGGTAGTAAATGCAATTCAGTTAGTTGTTAATCTAGCATTGCCTATTGGCTTTCTCAACGCATTCGGCTGTTATAGATTGGTAATATAATATGGTCGTACTGCCAACTTTTATTTATAAATCGATGCTTCATATGGACATAGCGAAAACAGCAAATCCATTTACTTTATTAGCAATATACAATCTCGAAACCATCTCGAGACTTTCTCTTCAATCAAGAACCGGAATCATTTACTTTAATTATTTATTTAAGAGTAAAAGAAACGCTGATATTCAACTGTCGGAAATCACAGCCCCGAATTTCACTCGTACCACTAGAAAAAACCATGAATAATAACCTGAGTAAGAACAGTCTAGGAGTAACACTCGTTTTTTTTCAATTGCAAGCGCAACAGACCAACCCCCAGACGGTTGCACGGCTCGGGTATACGGCCGTACTTCTCTCTTGTTGTTTTTAAAACAGTATTGATTATTGGTGTATTTACGTATTCGTTGCTAGTTTCCCATTATGAAGAAATCGTTGGCTACTCCCAAAATATTTCTTTCCTCGAGTCAAAATAAAACACCTCTAAGCTGTTTCCTTACAAAAACAAAATTCAGAAAATCTACCCTTTTACCAGGAGGGAAACTTGGAATTCACATCACTAGCTTACCGCTAACACCCCTCCCCCGAACCCCACAGTTAACAACTGACAACTTTCTGTCAAACTTTCCACTATCAGAAGATGCAATGTACCAACACTTGTGTTGTCATAGCGTGATGTTTGCCATGGTGTCACGATTCTGAAATCGCGTGACAATATTGATTCGGCATCTCTCCTCTTGGTCGTTACCAACCAAGTTCTGAAGAAAACGGAAACCAGAAAGAAGTCTCCACATCAACAGAACCATCACTATCGAAGTTCCACTCTGCAACATTCCTTCCCCATTTCACACATCAACTTTACATTCGATCGAAGAGAAAAATGGTGGATCCTTTTTTATCTTCAGTCACTGATTTGATATTTCGTGGATGGATAGCTCTTTAAAGAGAATACTCGCTCGAAAAATTCCCCGAAAATACTCTGCAAATTTCTTTTACTCAGAGTCGTTTGATCAGATGATGGTGAACAACAGCATCTGCAATCTAAGATATAAATGGGGCAGATGCATATGCAATAGGACACTGACTGGTATCAAACTCAGTTTTGGTGCAAGTAATAAACACTCTTTGAGGAAATCATTTTCAAGTAGACACTATCTATGTCAATGCGTTTATGAATCAGTACTACATGTAGTTTCATTTAAGACACTTAACTCCCGTTCCCTTTTATAGTTTTCATGAGAACCAGTCTTTTCAGTTATACAGACTAAGGCTTAATATGTAATATACAAAAAGCAATCAAAACATTCTATACTATTTTTCTCTTTCTCTCTTCCTCTTGTATTTATATATCCTTCGTGCTCCGTCACTTACTCGTTTATCACTGCAGGGCAAATGGAAAGAAGGTATGTGTGTAACATGAATACCAAACCATCTTCAATGGTGCATTGCTACTGAGTGCCACTGTGCTATGAAGCAGCAACATTATTATAATGGTTTCGTGAAAGAAAATGAACTCCGGCGTGGAAAGTCTCGACTTAAACTCAATGAAAACCTACGTTCACTATTAACCACATTGACAAAAATCTCCAAAGAAGAAATCGAACGCCTGAAAAATGTATTTCAATGTCTACCTTTCAATATACTCTGCCGGTATATCTTAAGCCAATATCGGTTTCAATCTCTTAATCAACTCAAATGTGCAATAAAATACGGAATTGCAAAAAAAGGAAAAAGCGGCTCCAGTTTTGCTAGTTGATATTTTCTCCTGATAATAATTTAACTCCTCCAGATCATGAGTCTTTAATTTTTATTGGTTTTCTCCAATTACTGAACAGATACAAACATGAGAACAACGTTGCAAAAATGTTCCAGCAATTTTGTTGTATCATTATACACGATTTTCATTAAAAATGTTCGTGAACTAGAGACAGAAATGTATTTAATTCAATTAATACATTTCTGTCTCTAGTTCACGAACGGCGGAGCCGATTTTAATTTTCTTTAATGTAAAAAATTGAGAATTTTATACTCTTTAAAATGATATATCACGCATGGGGTAGTGCCATTTAAAATTTTGGGGGGTAGGGGTGGTTGGGGGGGTGAAAGTTTCCCAATTGATTAGAATAGGTTATTAAATGTCTTCCTCCAAAACAAAATTGACTTGTTTCAGCGACTTTTGATAATTTTACTAATTAAAGTGTTATTCAAGGTGGGAAGTTTTCAAATGAAAGCCTTGCTTAGTCAGTACTTCGAGAAGTCTGAACCTCATGTGGAGTGCGGTATAGTAAAAAAAAAGAAAATTCGATAATTGGCTTTCATGTTCTATTATTCACTTTAAAGAGTTTAGGCTCTAAAGTAATAAAGACGGCAGATATGTTGGTATCTAATCTCCAAGTTCTAACAGAAAAAAATTATGAAAAAGTATAGAATGTATCCAAATCTGTTTACAATGTCACTAGAGCTTTGATGATTCGTTAGTAGGTATATCCTAGTAGTTATGCTTAGTGTATAATTTATAACGTTTTATATTAAAATAAAGAAGACAAAAGTATTTTGCTCTTTTTCAAAACATCTATTAGCTTATCATTATCAGAAATTAAAAGATTAAATTCCTGGTAACAATCTAATGATAAATGATCATATTATAAAAAAATAACTACCACATTATTTTAATTTGTTACTATTTAATCTCGTACTGATTGAACTTTTTTAAAATAAAAACAAAAATTAAAAACCACTAGTATCCGGCTAAGTAAGTTGTACAGTGATGCAACAGTGCGTGTGCGGAAAAGCTGTATAATTTAATTGGCCAATTTTTTAATGCAACGTTTGTTATTTCATGCGGTTACAGTACAACAGCAAAATGTTTTTCTTTATTATTAATGCACCACCACTATTTAACGAGCCGTCACTGTTTTCTCAATTAACAATTTACTTTAATAGCGAATTCTTTCTTTAAGTTTCATTATTTTCTTAAAACATTCTCTTTACAGTATGTAAATATTGTAAATTGCTTTAAAAATGATTCATGCGCTTTTTCCATTTTCCAAATCGACCTTTACTTCTAATTTATTTAATGTTTTCCAAACAGCAATACAGTAATGAATTATTTATGCATATGATAATGCATCATCCTCTATCCTATTCTTTATAACTAGTTTTTCAAGAATTTATATTACGCATTTGTAAAATGCTTCGTTAACAATTTTTCTTTTTCATTTTAAATTTACCAATAAGTACCTACATCCTCAGTTAATTTGTTTTAAAATATTAAACGCCCCTACAATTTGTTTAACAATTTCAATAAAACCGCGCTGTACTTTCAAAAACGAATAATAACAAAATTATGCAAATTCAAATATTCCGAAAAGCACTCACCTTTTTAGTCCTAATTTTATGGGCAATGGAAGTGGCGGATTCTAAAAGTAACAAATCCTTTATAGGAGGCATTTTTTTGACCAGTTCGCCCGTATAGTAACCGGAAGAAACATCTTACTATGACTTCTATAAATCCGTGAAACAAGCGGATTGTTGCTTTTGAATATTGTTTTATAAGACTTCTTGTCTCGCCCATCTTCAGGTGTTCACTCGCCAATTAGTATTAATATTGAATAGTGAAATACATTTCTTTAATTGAACCAAACGTGGCAAAGTGGGCCGTGGTGGTGGTAATAAAACGGATGTAGAATCCAAAGTGCGCGCTTTCTTCAATCTATCATTTCTACAAATAATCACTACTTAAAATAAGTCCCATTCACGAGGAGAACCTATACAACAAAAGAACGTATTAACTAACAAAAATAATTTATTCTCTCAGTTGTCAAACTTGCACGTGATGTTTCTACAGTTATCCTTTATATTGAATAAAAATAGAAAGTAGGAAATATCTAATTACTGTGAGATGAAGAAGGATGGGCTGTATGGCATGTTTTTTAAAAGAATAGTAGTGCGTATTTTAACACTTGATTGGTTGTACTTCTCTTCTATGGTTTATTTCAAATATCTAGTAACTGTTTAATTTTAAAGAAATAATGTTAAGCATTTTCCATTTAACATCTAATATCCAGAAAATCATTACGCATAAAGTTTTCTATAATCTAACCAATTGCTAATTTTATATAATCGATACTTAAGCATTCATGATTGGCAATTTTTAATACACTATGAACATCATTCCAAAAGCGGCCACTAATACCTCCTCGAATTCGAACGATAACAGCATTATACGTCAACATCGTGTGTGAAAGAAAGATGGAAAAACAACTCTAGTGAAAATAAAACCATACGTACCTTTGCGTGACATTGCTAAATTTTGTACTGTAGCCCAAAAAATTAAACACGTGATGTATTTATGTGTGAAAATACTTATCAATTTTGACCCGAGTTTTACATTAATGAAAAAACTAAACAATTTTGCTGTCAAGCATTTGTGAGGTTATACAATCAATATTTCTCAGTAGCACACGCCTGCGTTTGATGTGATTCATATAAGTGTTATAATTTCAAACTCAATTATTAAAAATGAAACAAAAATGAGTAAGGATAATCTTGGAACACCAAAAAAATTTGCCAAACAATTATCACCAAATAAAATTGGAATCTCTAATAGTCTACTTCAAAGAAGTCTGGTCCCGCCAGTTTTGCAGGAGGTTGGAAAGCTAGCCGCTGGTGTCGCCGCTGTTGCAACTGGTACAGGATCAGCAACTGGTAGGTTTGAATTTTTAAATTCATTTTATTATATTTTCGTATGCAATCTCTGTTTGTAAATAATTGTTATTTTTGGAATCTTATAAAGTATTTCTTACGGCGTGAATGTTACCAACTTTTGTTTCTAAAATCTAAGCTGAAAGCTTAAAAAATTTTTTATTGTGAACTAAGGAATCAATAATATAAGATGAATAGAAATATTCTTTTCATTCTTTTTCAATATTTATTGCATAATATTGATAATGTGTAGAGTTGATATTTTAGTTTTTCTATTTTACATTCATATTCCTTGTGATGTGTTACATTCTACATAAACACAAAAAGAAAAAATAAGTTCTACTGCAGTCTTTATTTCCCTTATGACTAGAAATGCCATTATAACTTCCAATGTTGTATTTTACGTTAAACCTTTATAGCTACCATAGGACCGCAGTGGGTTGCCTATACTGCAGGTGTAGCTCTTTTCTTAAAATTCAGTTTATTTAACATCTCGCCTACGGAAAGCGGTATAAAATAACGTTGCAAGAAATTTCGCTATTTTTAAGTACTTCTTTACCTTTTTGAATTGTATAGAGTAGCCTAAATTGGAGATAAATATAGGGTAAAAAAACCAGAATATACGTTCTTGAGCTTTCTTTCCAGTTCATTGGTGTAATTAAAATGTCTGCTTTTGTTTTTGATTGGTTTTTAAAAATTTTTTCAAGTGGTCGTTCCTTCAGTATTTAAAACAATAATGGAAAAATTTGTTCGGGAACTTTTTGTATGGTTTGATGTCTAGACTAAAGCAACCACTCTAAATTTTTGTTTTGTACAATTGTTTTGAAGCTGTAACAAAAAGAATTTTTTTAAATAGCAATCGTAGTCAGCCTTGACGTATTTGAATTCGCTGTTTTTTTCTCAGTTTTCAGAATATATATGTATGATTTTGTTACATGTATTTTAAATAATAACAAAAATATAATAATATTAATGTAACATGCATTAACTACGAGTCCAAATCCATATTAATTCGGCTACTTCCATTGCTTTTACTTTTGATCGTTTTCAAAATTACCTTGTATCCTGATAATTGCAGGGGGATGGTACGACATCTGAAAATAAAGTTTTTTTTTACAAATATGTATTCAGAATGGTGTTAAAATCTTCTACACATTAATGATTTTTTGTCTGTAATTTTTAAATTAATTGAAGACTTTTAAATTTTATGTTGGTTTTCAGCTTTTAATGTTATTGGACTTTTAGAACTGTGGAAAGATAGTATATGTAAGTCTTGCGTTTTCTTACCAAAGTTTGTAACACTGGGTGTTGGTGGAACCCCCTTCTATCATGTAGACAATTTCTACCCTATTAATTTTTTTAAACAATTTCAAAAAGATATTTCTAATATTGCAAGCTAACGTTTCTTACAATTTTTTAATATTTTCCATACTGTTCTAACGTTTCAAGACAATTTAGAAATTAGCGACCTTATCTTATTTTTCAGTTATAAGGGAAAATCAAATTTCTGAATTCCTCAAAACTGAGAGATTCTCTTTAGATCCAATCTAGAGAGACAACTTAAAAGTTTTTAAATGCGTCATAGCTGCTTTAGCAATCATCAAAAAAGAATTTAAAAAACTTTTTAGTAATATACAGTGCGTCCCCGAATTGACTTGCTATAGGTGTAATTGACCAAAAATTTCTGAGTTTCGTTTTGATGTTTTGCGATACCGCCCTGCTTGGTCTGAAAAGAATTTCAAGCACATTTTTAGTTATTAAAATCCAAGACGGTCATGACAGTTGGGAAAAAACCCTTTTATGTTGAAGCAAAATGCCATTTCGGTCAATATTACGGCAAAATGTTATTAAGGAAAGTTGTTCAGAATATGAAATTATGAGTATATGCAAAATTTCACAAATATCGAATCACTTTGAGTAAATCAGTATTTGATTTGTATTCTTGCATTGTAACTACAGAAAAAAAATTCAAATTGAGTTATTGTTATGTATTTTCTTTTTTTTGAGTACAAATACTTTATTAGAAACTTACATTGAACTTTTTTGGACAACTTATACGGAATACTTTTTTTTCTGAAAGAGAGATTGTAAAACAATGATACTCAATCACTGTGCCGCGGCACTTTAGTGTGCCGCGAGATTTTTGAAATGTGCCGCCACTACGAAAACCCATACATAAGCGACGTCAGACAAGTAGTTTGATTGTTTCTATCTTTGTAGCGGAGACTGACTGAACCAATGCGCATGTCTATTACAGTTCTGGACTAGTTCTAGATTTAACCCAAACAAAGCTATATTCTAGTAGTTTGGTAAAATTCTTTTAAATCTATCTTATCGTTAGTGTGCCGCCAAATTTTCAAATTATTAAAAGTGTACCGTGACGAAAAAAAGGTTGAGAATCACTGTTCTAAAATATATACCGACGAAGTATTACAAACGTCAGTACAGCAAAAACAAAAGCAATCAAAATAACATACCGGAGCTAATATGCTGAACTTGTAGTAGCACAAATAAAATATCTGAAGATCAAACTAGACGACCTCTATCCTTATAACAAGTACTTTAGTTGCAGTTATATTGACCGCGTATACATTGTGTTTGTACAGTTGGATTTATAGTATCCCAACTTTATCATTTTTCTCAGAGCGGTTTCCTGTACAAAGTGGAAAGGAGCGTTCTAAGTTCGAATGGGATTCAAAAGTCATTTTTCACTGCTCTTTATTGCTTATTTCCAAAGTGTCTTTGATTTCATTGTATTTCTTGATTCTTTTCCTTTTACCTACTAAGCTCGGACTTTATCCATACTTATTTCTGACTCTGTTCCTCCCACCTCTGATGCTCCCGTCTCTGTCACTTCAGCCAGAGCAACTTCTAAATTCAGTTCTCTATCGACGCTATTTCAATCTCGTTCACTTTTTCTGTTCCTGCAAGCATTTCTACTTCGGCTTTCGCTATTCTGGCCATTCTGTCATTATTATCTCCATCCCTACATCTTGTTAGCTCTTCTCAGAACCTTTTTTGTTTCAATTAACGCTTTGACAGCTAATCCTAGACAGAACCCTGAACATTTTCATGTCTTATCTGAGTCTAGCTCGGAAACCTTTCTGCACTACCTTCATTTCTCTAAGTAACAGTGCTTGTTTTGCATTCCATCTCCCAAACAGCGTTTAGACTAACAACATGTTTTCTCAACTTTTGAGAAAACTGTTTCCATTTTCTTATGTCTAATCTGCAGAATGACCTGCGTAAAAGATTCGTTTCTAAACTAAAACCTTCGAATTAGATACGATTTTCCGAGCTTTCTTTCTTTTGCGTGACATTAAGTCCGTTTTCTCAGATTAGAATGCTTTGTTTACGTGTGTGTAGATGAACTGCGAAATGTGACTTTAACGTTTGGTCACTACGTGTAGATCCACTTCCAGTTGATAAACTGAGAACGTTTTCCTTTACGTACCCAGCTGAGCTGACTTAAATATGACCACTCGACTTCTTATTCTGAAGTCAAGAAAGCTACTGGCTCAATTTAAATCTGCACCGAAGCGTTCCAATTCAGAATTACCAACTTTTTACCTTTTTTGCTACTTCTTTCTTCTCCAGAAAGAATACTTTCACTGTCATTCATCTTTCCCTCCAATACTTAACTCTTTTGTACATTACAGGTCTATGTACCTTTAAGAATACCTAATTCGAACAGTTGGGACTGAATCATTTAGTCTTTAGTCTCTACTTTGGGACAAGTCAAGACAAACCAAGACCAACTTCAACAGTGCTTTCATTTTCCTTTCTCTGGTTACATTACAACAGCAGAAAAGATTTGCCACGTCATCGGCTTCTAACAACCATCAATCTCTGTCTACAATCTTCTATTAATGACTTGCCTTGTATATTTCTTCAAGTCTTGAGAACTGCAGCGGTTGATGATCATTTACAGAACTATCAATCTCTTGAATAGTATTAAAGGAGATACCCTAGCTATCAGATACAAGAACTATTACCGGACAATCTCCTACCATATGGTCATCCAGGGAGAATCACTTTATATTGCATCTCTTGACTGTACACGCTGTTACTTTTTATTCTCTTTCGTCACAGTATATCATTCCTGAAATTTCTTAGTCCGTCTGTGTGTACCTACTACAAAGATAATACAGTTCGTTGACCCTTTCCCAGGTCGTCGTTAGAGGTATGTTGGATGGTATTAGATAATCAAACACACAAATAGTTTTCCAAGCTTAACGAGTAGGACTTTCCAAAAATATCAATCTTGCAAACATCTGCCCTCAACTATCAACGTCAGCCACTTATTTCATATTTTCGGATCGGAGCCATCTATATTGTGTAGAGGTTTCTTGCACACGCTGAAAATATCTTACGCTCGTTTGTCGCCAACTATAGGTTTAACATGGCTTCTGCGATTTTTCTTCCAAATTTGCAATTTATATATTTTTTTAACTTTTGCATCTTCCTACCATTTTTGTTATGGATTCGTGGACAATGTTAGTTGAAAAGTTTGTCGCAAGTTGTATCGTTTCTCCTAAGACCATTCTAAAACATTCCCAATCGTTTAAAGAAATTCTGAAGGATGTCAATTTTGCCTTGTGCTTTTGCTAGAGCATCTAAGAACGTGATGCATCGCCACTGCTGATTCATTGCTCGTACGTTATCGTCTACTATTCCCTATCAAACATTCAATCCAGGATTAGAGAAGAGAAGGTAGTTATATAATGAGAAAGCTATAGTAAGAAATAAATAAATAAATAAAAAAGAATGAGTTTCAAATACGAAATGTCGATTGTGGAAGGAGGTTATTGTGTTTTTTGTTTTTATTAAAAACTTGAGCTTTGTGACAACCATTCAACAGTTCAATAATAAGATTTTTTTTAAGAAGAAATAAAAAATAATTACTGTTTATTTTAGTTTACATTTAGGGATTTAAAATATAACCTTTTCAATCCCGGGCAATGCCAATATACTAAAATGCTACTTTATTTTAATTGGAATACGATCTCATCATGTATTCGAAGTTCTAAATGTAAAATTGTTTGTTCAATTTAAATTTGAATGTTTGAATTCCAACCTGGCGAAAGAAACGAATCAACAAATGCCTCCAAAGTAACCTTCTGCTTCTATAAAAGTTAATTAAACGTTCTGAAGGGAAGGAAATTCATCATTTTCGTCAACGACAATAAATTAATTCATCAATCAATTTAATTACGAAAGAGATAACAAAAGATACCAAAATTTAATTAAGCTTGTTTTTGTTGTTATATCGTATATAAAGTAAATTAATGTCTACATAACGAAGGTACGTTTACATGTTTAGGGTAGTAAATTTAATTGATCCTATAAATAAGCAATGAACAACACGTGGTATTTTGACGTAAAAGGGCTAATACCGAGTTGAACGCCTACGGCGGTGGTTAAATTGGGTAAACTCCTTTTGTATGTACATAAGTCAATAAACTAGCTTTTACTCAATCAAACATGTGATTTACTGTTTAGAAATTGATGATGAAACGGTAGCGGTTAATTTAGCTTCCAAGGGAAACTAGAGGAAAATTATTTTAGTTTAAAATTATGATTTAGAAATCTGATAATCTCATGTTAATTTCATTATTTTCAGATTTCCTTACCGCTTATTCGGTTCTCATATTTACTGTAATGTAATTATGTGATCTTATCAGGTTAAATAAAAAACATTAACCAATTAACCTTATGGTATGAAATTGTAAACGCCCAAAATGGATGAGAAATTGTATACAACATAAAGAGCTCAATAGATAATCCGGAGACTGATGGACTTTTTCTGTCATCATTTATCAATTTCTGCGGAATTACGAAACGCAACAGAAACTTCTTTTTTGGTGGTAAAAAAAAGTAATTTAGAAACAGTCAGGTTTATCTGATGGCGTTATTATTTATTCAGAAGAAAAAAGAAATATTGTATTACATTTAGCGAGGGCGAAGTCGTTAAGGTGTTGTGTTGAAAAAGTTTCAGGAACGAAATTAGAAATTCTGTATCATTAGCGTCGAGATCCCTTGGTATTACAAAAGAGGGGATATTACTGAAAAGAGGAAGAGAGATAAGCATCATTAAAAAGTAGGCAACTTCATTAAAGTACAAAAGAAATAACAAAAGCCTTACGCCACAATCTTGCGTCGAACACAAAGGTCTTCTGGACAAATAATACACAACGACACGAGTGAAAATGAGAAGGAAAATAAAAACAGTAGAAAACAAAATAGAAGGAAAGGCGATTCTTGTAATTGGGATTACTTCTGAAGGTAAATGGAAGGGGGGACTAGCTTAAAAGTAGATACTACTATTCAGGGCAGCATGCCTGGGGTTTAAACTTCTTCTGAAAGCAAATGAATCGGAGAAACTCATTTTACTTTCATCTAAAACCTTTTTTCGCGAATCGATATAAAATATCGAGGACCTAATGCTTCTTCCTAAACTTGATGAAAGATTCTATTGGGAATATTACAGCAAAAAGTTCCAAAAAATGGGTCGAATAAAAGATAAGTGTGTTTCACTAATGGGGGTTATAAATATTCTAGGAAGAGCGGGAAGCATTTATTAGGAAACTCCATAGATATCCTGATCTATTTATTTTGATGTCTCATTCTATTTGATTTACTAATGTTTCTGCAATAATTGTATTTTATTTATTCAAGAAGGAAGTCTATTTTATAATCAATTCTGTAAGCAAATATTAGTTCTGAGTTAAAAATGAAAACGAACGTCGAGGAAAATAATACGCAATTTAGAATTAATTATTTAAATGCATTCACTTTTTTTTGAAAACACATACAGATAATGTAAACACAAAATAATTCCTCCGTGTTTGAGCATATCTTAGATGTACACACGAATCAATTAGATGTAAAAAACACCAAATATTAATCAGACCTGCTTCTTATCTATCGCACGTATAGGTATCACTGTTGATTAAAGTCAATATTGTACCCAGTACTACATTAATATTAAAACACAAGGAAAAGTGCATTAAAAAAACTTTAAAGTATTGGTAATTTACACTCCAAACGTTGAAAGGAATAAAATTTATCTTAGTGAAAGAATACGTTCATTTATCTTCTCTAACCTTAATTCACGAAGTCAGTCTCAAAGGTAATTACTTTGGTAATTCGGCAATTTTTGTTCGATTAGATGCTCAAACGCTCGTAATTCGATTGTATCAGTTCAGACTGCGAATGAATGATGCTTACGTGCAGAAATTTTACAATCAGTGACATAACATCATTCTACAATGATATTATTGTTCGTGCCTTTTTCATAAAAACGGTTGTCAACTTTTAATGAAAAAATATGGACATCCAAAACATTTGTCATTACTATAATCAAATGTTTTGTAAAAGACAGATTTCTTCAGCAACATAAATCTCATTCGATTGTTATTGGTATAAAATCTCTTGTTGGGTACATTGTGCTTCTTCAGCTTTTGCAGCCTTCTTTAGTTTTGTCAACACTTTTTCGGCATAATAATTTTTGGAACCGTCTTATACTTATCTGGTACTGGAATTATTCTGTTTGGTATTTACTTACTCATGCAGCAATACCTTACAACTCGGAAAAAATAAATCTTTCCTCTCAAACCTAGATTTTTTATATCCGGTTCATCGTACTTACACTTATTCGACTAACATAACGGTTATCACATTTGTAATTTCACAGAAATAGCCTGAAATCTTTTAACTCATAGAAATAGTTACGATTTGAGTTGTCCTACAGCAAGTTGTAAAATTTCCAGTTGTACAAAAAAAAGTTATCTTCAGTAGATCAAAATGCCAAATACAAGTTAGGTAGCAGAATAGTCTCCAAACTGCTTTTGTTAAAATCCTAGATTATCACCAACGTAATATATAAAATATACATCATGTGAAAAATAGTTCGTAGGTGTAGGTAGGGGCAGGTTTCAGAAAAATCAGGAAAAATAAAATGTAAATCATTAAATTAAAAATAAGCACAAAAGCTAGGTTTATTATTAGCAAATATAGAATTTGAAGATTTACTTATGTACTTATCCATCCTGTCTTCTACTGTGAGGTGTGGAAGGTTGGTTCTTGGATTGATTTAGTTTTGCAGAATCTTTCCTGTTTTGAACTTTAATTTTGGCATCTACCCATCTATATCCTCTTCTTCTCAGGATTTCTGATATTTTTGAATTCTGACCTTTCCCTTTCCCAGACTGTGTTTTTCTATCTAATCTTGCCTCCCATACTTCCTTCACGCATTTGTACTAAATACGTTAGATGCCCGAACTAGCTTAGCTGCTTTTCTTCTATTTTGTTTTCTATCGATATAGGACCAGTTTCGATGTTTTTTATTCTGTCTTATCATACCTACTCCGTCTATACTGCGGAGGATTTCCATTTCGGTTGCTCGCAGTTTGGACTTTAATTTTCTTATTCGGTACCGATGACTCACTGCCATATGTTGCGCTTGGTTCAAACACAGTTTTATAAATCTTAATTTTGGTCTTCTTACTTATTTCTTTTTTGGTTATAAATACCGATCTCAGAGCGCCGCCATATAGATTTGCTGATGCGTTAATTTCGTTATTAACATCAGATTCTATGATACCTCAACTGATTTGTTATGGAGCCTAAATATATTTCATAATATGGGCCTGTTTAATTTTTTGTCTATTTAAGATTATATCTACTTGTTCATCTCTGGACACCATTATAGATTCTGTCTTTCTAGATTTACTTCTATTTCTGATTGCTTTGTTGCAACTTTCCCACTTTCTAGAAATCTTTGAAGTTAATTCTTGCTTTTCGATACTAAAATTAGGTCGTTTGCCTAAATTAATTTTTTAACAGTTATGGATCTAAAATTCCCGACTACCATCTGCATTCTTTAATAACCGTTACATTGACTTTTCTTGCTATGTCATCCATAGTTGTAATGAAGAGCGTCGAGCTTAAAATGCCACTCCGCTTGATCCCTTTCTAGGTGATGAACTTATCTGTTACTTCATAACTGTATTTGGTATAGTTTTGTAGTAGACTTTTACTGCTTTTATTTGACTATTGGGCACTACTTGTTTTGAGAGACTTTACAATATGAGACTTTTAGGTATGGTGTTCAAAAGCCTTTCCTAGATCAATGACACATAGGTATTTCTTATTTATTGCATTTTTT